>SNQJ01S0156828.1:0-12965 GCA_010110895.2 Picea sitchensis
AGAGGGGAAAGAAAAAAGACCTGTTCTTCAAGAAGTTGTAACTTGAGTTCAGCACAATCAAACCTTTGAAGAGCTTCTTTTGGGTAATGCACCTGCAGAAGATTGTATATACAAATTACTGTTTTTATTTTCCTAGTTGTATATACAATGACATTATTACACTGACGCGTTCTCATTTTTAATGAAGGCGGATTTAAATTTCTTAATTTTATCTTATAGTCCATCACTAAAATTTGGATGCATTCACATACTCAGACAGTTTTGATTTTTTTTAATCAAAACAGAATGCACATGGCATCTATCCAGAAAAGCAATAGGCATCTATCCAGAAAAGCAATAGGGGCTACATTTTTCTCATGGTTTAATTTTCCATGATTTTTCTCAAAAACGATTTGCCAATTTCTATTTTTTTTATCAAAATGATTGGCTTAAATTTTATAAAATAAAATTATTTTACCTTAAAAATTGTCAAAATTTTATAGAAACTATATAAAATACTTAGAAATTTGAATAATTTTACAAAAATATTGCCAAACATTTTACAGTTTGCATATCAAGGACCAATAAAATTCACCAAAATTTTTACATTTTAATATTAATTTCTCTCCTTAAAATTATCCCTGTAGAATAGACGAAAAGACTAGTTACAAAAGAGACTAGTTGAAAGAAAAAAAATTATCATTGATAGTTATACATGTAATTGACTCCCATACTTACTCGATTATAACTGCATAGACATATCACAAAGGTATCTCGATCACCTATAGTCACCTTCGACACAATTTCTAAGTGAAAAAGGTCAACCTTGTGTCCCCTAGAACAAGTAAATGGGTAAGGGTTTCAGGAATGGCACTATCAAAATTTCAAGAAACAACACATGCACACAACACAAACACATATATCGATTATAACTGCATAGACATATCACAAAGGTATCTCGATCACCTATAGTCACCTTCGACACAATTTCTAAGTGAAAAAGGTCAACCTTGTGTCCCCTAGAACAAGTAAATGGGTAAGGGTTTCAGGAATGGCACTATCAAAATTTCAAGAAACAACACATGCACACAACACAAACACATATACAATATTGAACATGAATCCATTATTAATTTATCAATAGTGCATTATCAATAATATACTATTAAATAGATTAGTAATATGAAAGGACATAATGTATTAATAAAATGAATATTATCAGTGTATCAATAGTTGATAATGTATTATAAATGTATCATTAACGATGAATGGTCATTGATAATGTTAATCTTATAGTAATAAGATAAGATAAGATAATTTTATTATTTTCTAATATATTATCATAAATAGATCAACGGAACTGCTAAGTACAATAGCATCACTAAACTATGAGAGCACATTACAAAGTTACTATCCATATATTCATATATTAAATTTAAAAAATCAACATGCTTTTATGGCATTGTAGAGCTTTTTCCTCACAAAGACTTCATTTTGTTCACCTGTACGAGTATCTCATAAGTTGCACAGATTCTTTGCAGACTTGGGTATTGATTTTATAGGTCTGAAAGGGTGGGAAAATGAAAAGGTAAGTGGTTGTACAGATCTGTACATGCCCATACAGAAATGTATGAGCCTCTATAGATCTGTTTTAAAAAACTATTTTGAAATTATTACATTTATTTATTTTATTTTTATTTTCAGAAAATGCTTCACTTAGAGAACAAATAAGTACATTAGAATTCAAGATGGCTACATCATGTAGACAATAGGGGTTATGGGAAAGTCCCAATCCATAAAAGCTAAAAATGCTAGCATAAGGAGCCTAGGGCCCCCGTTATCCACCAAGTTTGCATAAGCTGAATTTCCTGAAGAGCCACCAAAGAAAGAGCAAGCAATGCTCATACATGAAAGTTCAAGGATTCAGCAGGCCCTGAAAAGGCTCATTTTTCTCGCATTTCTACTATTGTAATAAATGTTCTAAGTATGAGATAATGTAAAAATATATTGGCCACCTAAGACCTAGGAGTGAGCACATACTCCGGAGTGTTTTTTTACTTGTTAATTATTTTTTCTTCTCACTAAGGTAAGGAGAAGATTAAATAATTTCTAAGTTTTTCACTCAAAAAACTGACTCCAAAGCCGAAGTATGTAAGGACAAGGCAACTCTAGATGGCAATCCAATGTCTAGTGTCGAATGTATATAAGCTCATACTAGAACATAGTATCCGAATCATTTGGAAATTACAAAATAAGTCCGATATAGTTTTTTAGTCTTAGCGACTAATTAACTCCCCAGAAAATTGAATTATTAATTTCCGAGTCATTGTTAGAAAAATATGGCATCGAGTTGTCGATGCCATATTTACAAATGTTTTCCACCAGAAGATGTTAACTCTATTTCCCATCTTTCTCGAGGTAAAAACAATTATTAAGGGCTAAAATGCCAATATTACTAAAATGTGTGGGTATTTAATTGAACTGGGAACATGATTTAAAAGTTGTTTTAGATGTCCCTAGTTGACTAAACATTAAAGTAAGTCAAATGAGGGGAGGTCGACTTAGATTGGATGACATGGTTTTTGGGAGGAGTTCCCAATGTAGGGACTCGACTCCCATCCTAGGTGGCTCTCACGCATCTCTCATATGGCCCACGCTTCCATTCACTTCCAAATCTCTCTCTAAACTCACCAATTCCAAATTGCACCGCTTCCACTCTCAGCTTCTCTCATGTGATTCCCCTCTCATCCCATCGCCACCTTCCTCAACCTCCTTACGTATCCTACCCATTTCCCTACGTCACCCTCCACTCGCTCCTAATTTAACTCACGCATCTCCCTCAACTCATGCGTATCCTCACTTTCCATTCATACGCCACTTCCCTTTCACCTTAATCACTTGTCCCATCTCCCATGTTATTCCCTTCACTCATGCGTGATCTCCCTCCTAGCTTACATCATCTTCCATTCAACTCTACTCCTTCAATTCTCATATCCTTACCTACACTTCCTCCTTAACCCACGATCCCTCTAAACCCTAACCCTAGTGCATGCGTTTGCCTAGGGATCTCCACCCCATGCCTATTTAAGAGAGGTCAACCCCTCCTCACTGAATTAATTGAGTCTTGGGTGAAGAAACTCTGTAATACTTTGTAAGCATTTGAATAAAGAAGACTTTGGAGCACTTTTGCTGTGGATGCTATGTGTGGATGCTCGGATCTAATCTAGTCTTTATGAGGTAATCAGACTATTCGACCTTGTGTATCTATTTAAAGGCTTAGAAGGTATGCTATCATACAGTAGGATAGGATAAATCTAGTTTGATTCATCTTATTTCTTCCTTAAATCATAGACTTTATATTGCATGCTTCGTTTTCAGCTAAACTAACATGCATATTTGAGTTTTGTTTTGTAGGGGAAGACCTTTTAACAAATGTTTGCAGATTTGAAGTACATTGTTGCATTTTTTCAAGCTTGGAGGATTGATAGGTTGTTGCGTCAACCGTCATTGTCCAAGATCTTCAAAGGATTGAGCTCCCCTACTCTTCATCAAAGGACCCCATCACCCATAAACTTTCAATGCTTGAAAAAATAAAAAATAAAAGGAATTTTCTTCTCCCTCTCATTTCACTCTCTTTAAAACTGCTTTGGTTACTTTCATTGCATGCTTAAGAATTTACTTCTAAATCAAAAGTTTGAATTATTTTCCTTCGCATGCAAAGTTTCTAGATCTTGATAGAATTTTTTCAATTTAAAGAAATATATCTAGGGCATTTTCTAGTTGCATTTCTCCTAGATTTGAAGGTTAAGGCTTTGTCTTTTGAGTTCAAAATCGCTTTTCAACTAACCTTATGCCTCAAGTTGTTTTAAGACAAAACATAAAACGCTAGAAGAGCCTAAGTTTAATCCATGCAAAGTGTCAAAAAGTCCAAAAAGTCCACTCTTTGCCTTAGAAAATTTCTAAAAAAAAATTGATAAAATTTTATTTATTTTCTAGAACACTTCCATTAAATTAATTACAAAATTAACCCTAATAAATCTTTGATCTACAATCACTAATTTTAATTCCATTTAAGGCACTGGTTAAAAACATACTATCTATCTTTGTCTTATATGAAGCAAATTTATCCTTCATGTGAGCAATCCTTTCATTTATGCATTTATCTAACTTTATGTTTAAGTCTTGCAGATATTGTATCCTTTGATAATACACATGCATGTTTATGGACAAGTATCTTATTTTGACTATCTAATGATGATCTATGCATGTTGATGAGCAAGTACCTTTTTTTGAATATGATGATGATAAATGCTAAAATGTTAATTGATCAAGTTTTATTTCAAAACAATAAACTCCTAGAATAAGAGTCTTTTTCTTTCTTAGATTTTAAAAGCTTTAGATTTGTTTTATAGGGATTATCCCCTTGGTTTCGCTAGGAGTTAACCTAGACTTTAGAGTTGGAGGGATCGTGACAAGACCTTGACTCGAGACTTGCCACGAAGGACACCCCAAGTGGATTGAAGGTTTCTTCCACGAGAACCCAGGTGTGTATTAGGACGGGAACAAAATTCCATAGGGAGGGACTCAACGTCATGACAAAATGAATGCATGTGAACTCGTAGGAGTAGAGCCAGTTCTTTCTTAAAGCTCTACAAATCCCCAAGAGTAAGTGGATGAGGAACCACATTGAATATAACTTTACAAATATGTCCAATAACTAGAAATCCAATTGCAACCAAACAAATTGATAGCAAAAGTAATTTGAAGTTGAATTTGATCATCCAAATGTCCCCGAGGAGAGGCCCCTTTAATGAGAGCAGAGCTACAAAAAAGGGAATGGAATTTTAGGGGCAGGTCCTAGTTTGTTGATTTGGGGTCTAGAAACTCTGTGAGCTAATTTTGAAACATCAAATCCATGCTTTTGGGGTCAAAACTTTGCAAGCTAAGCTCCCACCCCTTCAACGCTATTCTACACATTTTCATTGTATAAGTTTTAACGACGCAAAATCACCCTCTACTAGGAGAGTTTGTAAGTGTAGAAGTTGTGTTTCCCCTAAGTTGACCTACTCATGTTGACCACTCATATAGTGATGCTACTCACATCGGGCCGCTATTACTCACACATTTGAAGCTAGTCACTTGTGGACTTTAAGAAGATTCTAGAGGGTCCAAAACCTCAACACTAATTGAGGGTTGAGGCATGAAAAAAACCCCAACCCTAACCTTAGACAACTATTAGGCTATGTTAAATAATAGGCCACTAGGAGAAGGGTTCTATTCCTTTTGTATTGTTATTGTTCCATAGTTGGAGCAAAGCATCTAGGAGAGGGATATTGAAGCATAATAGAGGAGGTAGAAGATTTTGTAGCAACCATATCTCGTGCTAGAGTGTCCATGGTAACTCCATAGTGAGTGCCCATTTCTTTGTACTTGCTTCCCAACCGGTGTTAAAGCAAGCTATTGTGGTCTCACCTCTAGTTGGGTTTTCTCCCATAGTGGATTTCTAGGTCACATATTGTGTTAATTTGTGATAGTGTGTTCTTCTTTTCTTGTATCTTTCATTTTAGTTTCCATTTATTTCCCTCAATTTTGAGCACCACGCTTATAATAACAAACTTGAGATTTCCAAGGTAAACCCATAACAATAAAAAATTTCATGATATTGTAAGATTTGTTGTGATACACTGTTCCAGTGGAATATCCAAAACAATTTACAAATAATAAATTCTATCATATGGATTCCAATGGATAATTTTGGATCAACGGAGAGCTCTCTATATGTAATGCATCTCTGAATCCACTAAGTTGATTACTAATTTTTTCAAGCCCCAAAAGTGCAGTATTAGGCCCCAAAAAGGAAATTTTGTAATTGGGCCCTCTTTAGTGGATTTTCGAATCTTCCTTGAAAATGGCCCTTATAAGTCCAAAACTCTAATTTTCACCCTGAAAAGTGCCATAAAGGATGAAAAATTATATAGTGATCCATTTCGATCACAAAGATAATATTTTAAGATAGAAGCAATTTAAAAATGATATCTTGGAGCTTACTACAAAGAAAAAAACAATAATGCAAAAAGAGATCCAGGATAAGATAAGATAAGATAATTATATTAATGTCCAAATGACACAAAGTAGGTCAATGGGATTGTTGAGTACAATGATGTGAATACAAAGTAGGAGTCCCAAAATGTCTCCTATATAAAGAACAAAAAAGTAAAGTAAAGCCTCGGAGGTCTATGCAAAACATTGAAAATCCTGACTCCAAGTGTGGGTGGCCACAATGGGAGAGAGATTTACAGAGGGAAAGGATCTAGGGACTAGATCATGGTCCACTAGATCTATCTTTGCTAACATTCGAGGCCAAATGAAGAAAAATCAGAATAGAATGATGTCTCAAGGAAGAGCTATGAGAAGATTTGGACCGTCATTCCAATCGCGTTGTTGTTTAGAAGAGGTAACCCGCCACTGATGTCTAGGTGATCTCATTTGCTTGCTGGTAAGGGATTTTGTCTAGCAATGTCTTTGAGGTCTTTGGGGAGGGTGGATGGTCCCTTGGGTCGTCAGAGGCAATGTTGTTATCAATCTATCTCTTGGTGCCCCTAGCTTATTGGGGTACCGAAAAAAAGGAAGTAATCTACTGAGCGGGATTTGGTCTAGGAGGAGGCTAGATAATGTGGCCACAAAGCCTGAGGGCCTCCTGCATATATAGGCCCAAACATCTCTGATCGGGATACCTAAAAAATTCGGCGAGGGTTTGAGAACCCCTAAACAAGCAATGAAATCTCCCACGGATATCATAATAAATGAATATGAAGTGCTCCTCTGTCTATATCTCAATCTCAAGATGATATATTGGAAAATCCTCCCATGCTGCTGGTGGTCCATCTCTAACTGAAAGTTCCAAGGAACCCACCTAAAACTGCTGAGGGGTATACAAAGAGAGGTAAAAAAGCCCAATAACGACAATGCATAATGAGTTCATCCTCACCGTATGGAAGTGTATTCCAACGTAGAAGGACATTTTGACATAACTTGCCTTTGGGTTTGTCCAAGTAACCTGCACAAAATGATTATAAATGTCATCCCTTGATGATCTTCTTCAACCCCTACCTAGTAGGTAAGAGGTGGTCGGGTGCATCCATGGAGTATATGAATGGAGGAAGCCAATCCATCAAAATACCAACGGACTCCAAAAGGTTTAAGACCCCTACAAACCAACACCAAGTATGACCAAGAGGGCTAGATAAGGCAATGGACTCCGATGAGCGATAGGCCAAGTATGGGTATTGGTCTCGACCCTTTGCTGAGTCGGGGAAACTTTGAATGTGGTGCAAAAGTGAAAGGAGGAGGAAAACAAATTCTAAGGCGAAGGGTCGGGCATAAAACCCGCAATAGAATGATGTGTTCTAAGTTCTGCAGCATTTGATGATGTGGTTGAAGAAGAAAGAT
Source organism: Picea sitchensis (assembly GCA_010110895.2). Taxonomy (NCBI): domain Eukaryota; kingdom Viridiplantae; phylum Streptophyta; class Pinopsida; order Pinales; family Pinaceae; genus Picea; species Picea sitchensis. The sequence goes on from SNQJ01S0156828.1 coordinate 7,429, forward strand.
CACTTTTCTCATCAAACCCAATTGACCCTCCCACAAACAATAAGATCCCCAAAACCGATCCATAAATGTGGGTCGGATAAGGGAATACATAAGAGACATCTTGAACAAAATGTCTTGAAATTAATGTCGAAAACACTGTCTCTCAAGAGAGGCTAAGGATCCATCATAACCTTTGTTGACACAAAGAGCATGTTGAAGATTGAAGCAAAGCCTTGAGAATTGTACCCCTAAACAAGTATAAGTTCTTACAATGAATGACATTTTCAAAAGTTGCTTGTAAAGGATGACGTGAGAGAGCACCTTCAAAATTTTGTCATAAAATCACAACGTTAAATCGAGACCCAAAGGCACAAGATTAGATCAAACATATTTTCAAAATGCTTCTTCGTTTTTCCCTACTCTAGTTTGGATTGTGTTAGCAAAAATTTCCACCCTCCATTTGAGATGATAAATCTGATAAAACAACGATGAAAACTTAGCTAATCCAAGGAGAAAAGCCCCAAATTTTCACCTGCCAGGACCCTCCTCGCTTGGGTTGATTCCTTGGTCACTGGGGAGTCCCTGGTGATTTTGCTGTCAGCCCCAAGTCCTTTCTGCAAAATAAGACAAAAAACAGCTGCTGATATGTCTTGGACAAGCAGGGCAGCATTCCATCCAAAATGAGGGGAAAAAGTAGTTTTGTTTGCTTGGAGGGATCTTGCAAGGTTAGCGCAATAAAAGAGAGAGAATGAGAAAAACCGCTCAAAAGATCAATATAAATCACAATGAACAACAAGGAAAGCAACTAATCTAATCGCAAAAAATCACAAAAATACCATCAAGAAATAAGGCTAGAACACAAACACAAAATTTCTTTATTGATAGACTTGCAAGAAGGATGGTTGTGCCACAATTGAAAAGTCCACAACTGATACAATGATCACTTCTATAAAAAAAAGAGTAAACTAAACCAAAGAAGAGGAGAGGAGAGCATGCTAGCCAAGGCTGGAAATAACAATTCACAACCAATGAAGAACATCCAGCCATAGGAGATGAGGTGCAATTACCAAGGATAGAGAGAGTATGGCACATGAGAGTTTTAGGATAGAGGTACTGTGGAAAATAAAAGATATGGAGTGAGTAAAAGAAGCTAAGTGCATGCAAGAGGATAGGAGAATGGAGTGCGAATGGAGGATGAGTCGTGCGCACTTGAATGGGTAAGTCGCATGGAGTATGGCGTAAGCATTGACGTGGAAGAGGGGATAAGTGGGAAGATGACACAGTACGAGTTGGGATAAGAAGCGATGACGTGAGGTAGATGACATAGTGAGGGAGTTGGCGTATAGTCCAAAAGGGAATACTACATGCATCCTTTTTCAATTAAGGAATGAGCCTATGTCATGCGCTATTATTAAAGAAAAGAGGGATGGGTGTATTAAAGGAAAGGTGCGTATATTTCACATGGGAGGATGTGAATAAGGGGGACAAATTAATTAATTAATTAATGAACTAAAAGGGGGACAAATTAATAAAGGGGAAACATATTAATTAATTAATTAATCAAAAGGTGGAGTTGGACACATACTAATAAAGGGGCAAATTAATTAATTAATAAAAAAAAGTGAGTGGTACACTTAAGGAAGGTACGTAGGTTTAGGGAAAAATAAAGGGGGATAATTTTTTTAATAAAATAAAGTAACATTTTAATTTAATAATAAAATAAAGTAATATTTTAACTTAATAAAGGTGGGATAAAGGGGTTAAGTGAATAGGGTTAGGATAAAGGTGAGTGAGGGTAGAATGGAAAAGGAAAGTGGGTTTAGGATTATGATAGAGTTAAATGGAAGTGGGTTTAGGATTATGATAGGATAGAGTTAAAGGGAAGTGGGTTAAGAGGTGTGGGTAAAATGGTTTTAAGGATTTTTAATGCACGAAAAGTGGTTTTATAGTGGGTGAGGAAAAGTTAGTGAGAAAGTTAGTTTTGACTGGCTAAACTTCCTCCATGGAAATATCACCTCATTCTTTGCGCTTTTGGTTAAATGATACCACATAGATGCCACATCTCACTAAAACTCTACCAAATGTCGGAATCTGAGCTTGCCACTTGTCACTTCTGGAGATAACAACCACTGTTAAAAATATAAGTTTTCGCAAATAGCTATCCGGTCCCAAAAATTTAAAACTTGCCGACACTGACCCAAACTTTCCAAAAATGCTCGGAATGACTAAGAGACCACCACCACCACATGTCTACTGCTAAAAGTAGAAAATCCCCACATGCCCATGATATTATACTCATTTGATTCGATTTTCTGCAAGGAATCTGAATCCGCAATTAAACTCAACTTGCGAGCCCTGGTGCTCAACCTGCTAAAAATAAAAATTTGTGCCAAATCATCCCGGAAAGGTTCAAAAGTCTCATAATATCTCTAGGATCAATAATATGTGCTCAAAATCTAAATATGGGGTCTGAAGCTCAAACTGCTAAAAATAGAAAGTTCTTGCTTGTCGTTTGGAAAAGTGCTATCGGGCCTAGAATCATGCAAGGACCATCCATGTATGCTCAAAACTGCTCCAAACTGTCAAAAGATCCACTCAAACCGTGGCTCCTAAAAAGTAGCAACACCTGCTGTATGTAGACATCTCTCTCAAATGCATTGGAAACCGACCTAATTCTAACTTTGAACTAAACAACCATGTACCAATCATGTACCAATCATAATGAAAACCAACCTCTGCTAACCACAAATACTAAACTCTGAGAAAATCTCAGAATGCCAACCAAAATAATGCATGATCGCTCTTAACCCTCAAGATTTTCAAGAGTAAAACTCTAGGTGTTAACAGATAGTTATGGAATATATATATTATACATTTTGGGATATTACACGCATCAAATATTGTCAATGGATTTTAAACAATACATTCTACATCATTTATATGTACACTAGATGGTCAAATGCTATAAGGTGGGGCCTAAAACTAGCATGAATAGAGCCTTCCACTATCTACATGAGTGCATCCTCACCTTAGGCCAAAATTAGCATGTGCATGGTGAAAAGGCACTTCTAATAATAAATAAATCATCCATGATCTCAAAATAGATAAGCATTTTCAAGGAACCTTCCGAACCAAACACTAGTCTAGATAGGGTTATGGATAAGGTGATGTCCTGTAATATTTTCTCTAATTTTTTTTGAATTTTTATTAAATCTGCTAAGTATGTGCTTCCTCCAAAAGTTTACTACTGTAGTAAATCTTCATATGTTGCCTGATCTAACAGTTTCATATCAGTTTGCAGCTCCTTGGAAAATTATTTGGCATATAATAATACACCAATACATGAGATAATAGAGGTAAAACCAGTCAGCAATATAGCTAAAGAACTGGACTGTTTATTTAGTTCTTGGTCCGGCTATTACATTAATGAGACAACCCACTGTTTGCTTCCATATTACACAGTAAACAAGGAAAGATACTTCTGACCTGTAGGTAGATGAAAATATAGCATTAAATAAGAAATATACAGGCTTGGGAATGAGCTTCTACAGCAGCAATGAAATAGAGGGAGGAACAACAGTCTAAGGTAGACTCTCGTCCAAATCTGGTAGCCAAAATCAGTCCCACAGAGGTAACTCGACCTCCCACATGAAGCTTGACTTCTCCAGCAGAGGATATGATCCAGAAGTAAGGGAAATGCTTTCCAGACTCAGCTCTTTGAGGGTGATGCCTTCACACCCGAGGAAAAACGACCAGCCAATAAGTGAACCTGGCCCTAGATGACAAAATTGGCCTGTAGACAAAGATTCTTCAACCCARCATAGGGATTCGACCCACAGGGGAATAACAGACACCAGAACTTGGTCCCTTGGTTCAGGAAACTCGCCCAGCAGTGGTAAATTGTTCCTCTTCAACCTAAACTCGCCCCACAGAGAAGAACTCGACTATCAGTGAAGAGATATGATCCAGCAGTGTGATAAACTCGGCCTCTTCAAGCAAAATGTCTCCACAAACAAGAACTCTACTGCCAACAACAAAACTCAGCCATAGACCAAGAAATCTCAGTCACAAACTGATGAACTCCTTCACAAATGAAGCATAGTGGAAAGATCTGGTCGATCTCCCCTCTCAATGACCAGTTAGGGTGGATAGTCTCACCACCGAAACCAATCTCAGAAATTTCTCCTAGGGTTTTCGTCCCAAGAGCTCCAAAGCCCCAAAGAGCTCTCTCAAAGTAATTTTAGAAAATGTCAAGCCAAGAATGAGAGAGAACGCCCTCCTTTACCTTTTTATTCTTCGATTGACCCTTTTGCAACCTTTTTACCTTTTAATAAGTTTAAGTGACTTTTCATCTTCCCAATAGTCACTTAGGCACCTTTTTAATTACTTACTCAATGCCACCCTTTTAAAAATAATTTAATTCTCGCACCGGTGACATTAATTGATTATTAATTCCTTTTTTTTTCCCACTGACTATAGCCTACAAGAATTACCTAGGCTATTTTTTCAATTATTCCGAGAGCTCATTTGGAAAGGGACATTACAATCCTCCCTTCCCGAGATTGCTTGTCCTCAAGCAACTGCAAATTCGGATGCTGCAAGATCTGAGCATTTTCCCATGTGGCATCCTCTGATGGTTTCCATCTGATACGGTACTCTTGAATCACCCTGTTCCTTAACTTCCTTTGACCTCCAATACCTCCTCAGGAACCAATACTAGTTGTCCCTCCTCATCGAACGGAGGTAACTTTGCCAAAGTAGTGACCTGTTGTCCCAAAGCCTTTTTGAGGCATGAGACATGAAACACATTATGAATTTCACTTCCCTCCGCCAACTCTAGCTCATAAGCCACCTCGTCAACTCTCTGAATCACCCTGTAAGGTCCATAAAAACGTGTCTTAAGCTTCTTTGCTCCACTTTTCTTCAGGGAAGACTGTCTGTATGGAGGTAGCCTCAAGAATACCAAGTCTCCCACTTCGAAAGTGTGCTTGACCTTGTTCCTGTTTGCATATACCTTCTGCTGGTTATGGGCCGTTTGTAGATTCTCCTTGAGAGCTTTGAGTATGTCTTGGTTCTCCTGGATCTAGTCCTTGGCTTTGGGAGCCCTGTTATCCCCAAATGTTAGGTCGACAAAAGAAGGAGCATCATAACCATATAATGCTCGGAATGGTTCCATACCAATGGACATATGATAAGTGGTGTTATAGTAGTGTTCCCCCAAATGTAACCACTTAACCCATGCCTTCTGCTACCCGGACACATAGTTATGTAAGTACCCTTCTAGCCATTTGTTCAAAATATTGGTCTATCCATCCATCTGAGGGTGGTAACTTGTGCTGGGAGTCAATTCTGTGAGAGCCAACCTGAATAACTCCTGCCAAAATGCACTAAGAAACCTGTTGTCGCTGTCACTGACAATATACCTCGACAACCCATGGAGTTTGAATATCTCCCTGAAAAAGAACTCTGCTACCTGTGTTGCCTTATACTCGAAGGATATGGCAAAGAAATGTGCAAATTTGTTCAATTGGTCGACCACTACATATATACAATCTTTG
>SNQJ01S0156829.1:0-22239 GCA_010110895.2 Picea sitchensis
CAACTGCTGCTGCATGTATTTCTCCTAAAGCTTGAGGCAAGGCAGAAAGTTTGGACAGAACTGGCTTGGCAATTTGGCAGAGTTTCTTTGCTATCATTTTTCTCCTTTGAATAGTACCCCTACCCCTCCTTTTATAGGCTAGAAGGAGCTAGGGTTTTTGGCGAACTCTCGGCCATGCATGGCTCGGAGTTCCAGTTAACTGAAAAATAGCCTTGTGTCCCGGCGGAAACTTTCCTGATTTTTTGCTTTGTTAGGTACCCGCGGGCTGTTTTGGGTTAGCCCGCGGATGCCCGCGTTCAGTATGAGGATAGCCAGCGGATGCCCACACCCAATGAGAAGTTAGGGTGTGGGTTGCTTGTTTTAAGTGGTTTTTTGAGGATTTGTTCAGCATGGCCTTGGCTAGGAAGAGGCATGAGTTGGCCTGATGCCAGGTAAGCAGGGGTAGTGCAATTTAGGGTTATAACAGCAGGTCACCAATCAGATTGTTCAGGTCCATTACATTCCAACCACAGAACAAATTGCAGACATCTTTACTAAACCCATTGCCAAGACACCATTTGAATATCTCTGATAGAAGCTGGGTGTCATCCCGTCTAACATCTAAAAGAGTCCATCCTGATAGGGGGAGTTTGTATTGGTTGAATATCTGATACCTCCTAAACATACTGTAATAGCTCATGGGGAGCGTGTTTTCTTTGAAATTGATGTCAAAGGGGGAGAAAAAGAATGGTCCGGACCGGATGCTACAGTTGGAGGTCCAAACATATTAGCACAGCTATTCAGGGTTGCCATCAATGCCAAAGGGGAAGATTGTTGGCATGTTTATAGGCAGGTGTGCTTGTCATTGATGGCAAGATCAGAGTATGTAGCGATGGAAAAACAGGGACAATGTAAGCCCGGGAGGAGAACCGACAGAGATCTATGGATCCCATTGAGAATTCTCGATGAACATTAGATCTGAGCCTGAGGTCTGACCAGTGTTGGATCCATGAGAACCTGCACGTTCTTTAATGAGCAAGGTGAAGCGGGGTTATGAAATCTTGAAAGCAAGAGGAGAGTTTCGGATACTGGGAGTTGGAAGAGTCGAGACTCTTCATCATCAGGAGTCTCGGAATCGTGAAATGCGAAAAACCAAAATCTTGAAAGCAGGAGGACAGTTTTGGATACTGGGAGTTGGAAGAGTCGATACCCTTCATCATCAAGAGTCCCGGAATCGCGAAATGAGAAACCCCAAAAACCCAAAACAGGCACATTGATTGGAGGTTCGAATACCGGGAGTTGGAGGAGTCAAGAATCGAGACTCTTCAACACAGGAGTCCCGAAGTGCCGAAGTGCGAAAAGCCGAAAAGCTGACCTGACTCCATTTTGGAGTTTCGCAGATCGAGACTTGAAGGTGTCGAGAACTTTCACATCAAGAATGTTGAAATCACGATGTGAGAAATCATGAAGTGATTTGGGCCGACAGATCTAGTAGGTGAATGTGTCAGACCACGTCAGAAAGGACAGGTGGAAGATTATGACATGTGGCACGATCAGACAACGATAAGTGTCAAGTTGATTTGGCATTTCAGGCCACTGGAAATCACAATTTTGAGTGACACGTGGCTGACACTCGGGTCATGACACGTCATCGAGTGATGCAATACTGACCTCACTCCAGGATTTTTTGCTTCGGGAGTTTTAACTCCATCACTCCCCCAAAGTCCCGAAGGATGAAGTTCCGGGGTAGAGGATAGTCATCCGATCACCACGGATCGAGGACCGTTGATCTGGAGATTGAAGTGTCTCTGTGATTGGAGAGTAGTCACCGATGTTGGTCACATCGTCGAAGAGCTATAGAGAAAATCTTGAAGCAGCAAGCTCCATTTCAGATTTTCGGGGACCACGACTTGGAGAGTCGAGATACCTCACAACAGAAATTCACAACATGTGAAATCGCGAAAATACAAAATGCGAAATGCTGAAATGATAGGAGGTAGTGCAACCAAGCTCCATTTCGGAGCTTTGGATATCAAGACATGGAGCATCAAGAACTCATCACCATAGGAATGGCGAAGTGCCGAAATGTGAAATCATGAAAGTACCTTATGGATTAGTGCTCGGTCACCTCTCGTCGTCGAATGGTCGAGAGCTGGAGAGAAGAGTTATAGAAGCCAAGCTCTATTTTTGAGCTCATGACATGGAGAGTCGAGACGACTCATCACAGAATCACCGAAATTTCGAAGTGCGAAATGGAAAAATGAATGCAAGATTCTATGAAGTCAATCCAACGGTGCAGATGTTTTTTGATAAGATCAGAGGGCTACTATTGCACTTCACAGTGTAACTGCTAAAAAAAAATGATGGTTTCTGCCAAAGGATGAGGTCACATATGACAGAGAAGATGAAGAGTCTCAACTGCCAGAGAAGCTGAGGAATCTCAGCATAACACCCAATAATGATGGTTGCATGGGTGAAACCGTCAGAGAAGTTGAAGAGTTACCATGATGATCAAGCAGAGCAGTGAAAATGAGTAGGAGATGCAGAACAAAGAGAGAAGGTGGAGCATAGGAGATGGGATAGCGGTGGAAGAGTGAAGTGGAGAAAACTCTCTAATGTAGATAAAATTGGGGTGGTATGTGCATGCAGGGGGATGGTGAATATTACATGCACAAGGAGCACAGAGACTATAAGTATGTAGAACAAAGAAGAGAGATGTTGTTGTTGTTGAGGGGAATTGTTAAGTGAAGAAGGATGGAGAGAACAGCAAAGGAATGGTGCATTTAATGAACATAGCACACAATGCATAAAAGGAGAAGGACATAAAGCGTAGAGGAGTGTGCAGAAGACACTGATGCAGACAGAGCAGTGCAGTGTACCAGAACAGTGATGATACTAGTAAGCCATTGAATAAATTTATATCGCTGTAATAAGTTTAAGTGACAAAATATTTATATTTCAGGGTGGTAGGGAGGTGCTAGGGAGGACTGCTGTCCTCAGAGGTTCAAGTGGGTGCTTGAACACAGGGAGCTATAGCTTCCATCTGGTTGTAGCCAGAGAAACCAGGGTGGCAGGGCGGAGCAAGGGAGAACTGTTGTTCTCTGTTTTACGGGTTAGTGCCTGTATGATTGGAAGTTGGTGCTAGAACACTTGGGGAGTTGGTGCTTCCTTCTAATTGGTGCTAGATAAACCAGGGAGTTGGTGCTAGAGAAACCAGGGAGTCGGTGCTTCCTTCTAGTTGGTGCTAGAGAAACCAGAGAGTGGGTGCTCTCAACAAGTAGAAGCTTGTGAAACAAAGGTTGCAGCCTCATTATGAGTTGGTGCTCATATGTATGATAATGTATAGAATGTAAATATTACTTATCATATAAAGAAGAAGAGGTTTTTACCCTTTATGGGGTTCCTCAGGAAATATATGTCTTTGTGTATCTCATATGTGTGACTGATGCTGAATGTGCTATTGCTTATTTCCCTGCATTATTGTGATTGTCATTGAGTGCCTTGTAAAGAGTTTAAAATAAGCATAATTGTTTAAGCATGGTAACAACTGATTCACCCCCCTTCTCAGTTGTCCAACATTAGTACCAATATTTTGCAACACCTTATAAGGGCCATAGTAATCTGGTGATAATTTATTATCCTTATTGGATTTCTTTATAGACATATGTTATTATGGTTGTAGTCTTAAAAACACCCAATCCCCTACTTCAAAACGTCTTTCACTACGATGTTGATCTGCTTGTTTCATGCGATTTTGTGCCATGGTCAGGTTATCCCTTAAGATTTGGAGAAATTGTTGTTGATGCTCGATGTGATCTTCCACTGCTTGAACCTTATATTTTATTTTAGAGAAGAAGTGATGGAAGGAGGGTGGTATCCATAGAGTTCCATAAATGGTGTCATTTTTTTTGCAGTATGAAAGGAAGTGTTATACCACCATTCTACCAAGGGTAACCATTTGAACCACTGTGTTTGTTTATCAAAGACAAAGCAACGAAGGTAGCCTTCCAAACATTTGTTCACTATCTTAGTTTGTCCATCATATTGAGGATGATAGGATGAGCTATCAGCCAATGGAGTACCCAAACAAGAAAATAATTTTGTCCAAAAATGTCCAGTGAAGATGGGATCTCTATCAATTACAATAATCTTTGGGCTGCCATGTAGCTTTTGAACTGTCTCCATGAATGCAGTGGCAACTGTACTGGCTTTAAAGGGATGAGAGAGTGCACAAAAGTGTGCGTACTTGGTGAGTTTATCAACAATCACCATGATGACACTCTTTCCCTCAAACTTTGGTAACCCTATTATGAAATCCATGGAAACCTCCTCCTAGTGTTGACTTGGGATGGCTAATGGTTGTAAAAGACTCGAGGTCTTAATTGTTTCCACCTTTTTTTGTTGGAAACCAAACATTCTGCGAAAAACCTTTGAACATCAATTTTAAGGCCATCCCAAAAAAATTCCTTCTTGACCCTATGGTAGGTTTTCAAAAATCCTGAGTGCCCTCCTACTGGGGAGGTGTGCAATTCCAATAGTACCTTTTGTTTGAGTTGGGAATTCTTACATAAATATAAGTGATCTTTGTACCATAGTGAATCATTTTTCCATGTAAATGTATCTGATGCACTGAAATCTTTCTGCAACCTTTGAATGAGAGTCCACACTTTTTCGTCATTCTTCCATTCATCCCTTGCTTCTATTATCCAATTGGGTTGGATGATCGAGATAACACATAGAAAGGCCTCAACATCTTCATCCTTTCTTGAGAGTGCATCTACCACCACATTTTGATTCCCTTTTTTATAGATGATTTCAAAATCTAACCCAATATCTTGGTCACCCATTTTTTTTTTTTTCTGAAGATAGTCTTTGTTCCAAGAAGTATTTAAGACTAATTGTTGGAACTATCATGATCTGTTTGACAGAGTGCCTACCTATTAGATAAGGATGCCATTCTTCAATGCATGTATTTCCATCATTTTCAGCCTTCTCATAAATGGGTTTGTGTAAGTCTTTGCAACGAGTGAATTGGAGCTTTCAAAATCGGGGCCTTCCTTCTTGCATTAGGACATCTACCAATTCCTTTCGAGGCATCGATTTCCACAATAAAGGTTTTTGTGAAGTGCAGATTGGTCAAGATCGGAGCTTTTCACATCACCTCTTTAAGTTGTTCAAAATCTTGAGTTACCTCTAGAGTCCATGAAAATGCATCCTTCTTAGTTAGTGTTGTTAAAGATGTACATTGTTCTTCCATAGTGTCGAACAAGAGCTTTATGGGTAGTAACTTTTGTCAGAGCCAAAACCCTCCTAAGATTCTTCAATGTTTTGGGAATTAGTCAGGTCAGATATAGCCTTAATCTTGTTAGGGTCTACCTTGACACCTTCATGAGGATACAATATATTAAAATACTCTACGTCATTCACCCGAAAGAAACATTTGGATGGTTTGACATATAAGTTATTTCTCCTTTAATTTGTAGCACCTTGTCAGCATGTAACACATGATCCTCTAGAGACTTGCTATGGATTGGTATATCATCAAAAATGTAACAAAAATTTTCAAAGGAAGGGCTTGAAAATGGAATTCTGTCAACCCTTGGAATGTGGAAGGTGCATTTGTAGGCCAAAGGCATGACCAAAGTTCATAATAATGTCATGAGTTGAGAATGTTGTTTTGGGATATCTTCAGCCAGCTTCATTCTAATATGATGATACCACAGACAAGATCAACTTTGTGAAATGAATTGCTCATGTAGTTCATATAACAGATTCATCAATGAGAATGGGAAACATCTTAATAGTGATCTTGTTGAGCTCTCTATAATGCGGACACATGCATGTGAACCATCTTTATTGAATACCATTACCACCCGGTCTGGGAGTAAGAACTTTGGCTAGGTCTAATAATGCCAACCTCTAGCATTTCTTCAACCATGTGCTCAATTTCACTCTTAGGGGCATAAGGGTATCTATGTGGCTTGATGTTAGGAGGAACACTCAGGAATTAGGTGAATATCCTGATCATGATTCCAAAGTGGGTGGAAGACCTTTGGGAATATCTTCAAATACTTTGGAGATGCTTATCAATGATCCCTTGGAGATCTAGGGAATAGATGGCTTAGATGTTTGAACATCTATTGAGCATGGTTGTGCAATTACATATGATGCCCTTTTTTCAAATATTTTTTTTTCATTCCATTAGAGCCTATCAACTTACCGAGTTTCCCTGTGATACATCTTAACTTTCGATTTATTTTCCTTCCAATGAAAATTTCCACGAAAAGTTATTGAAAATTAAAATACACTGTTACTAATGATTTGTAGAAATTGGATTCCTAGTATGACATCATAACCACCCATGGGTATATCAATCATTGGACTATTCATTACCTATTCCCCATAGTAAGATTGATCTTATTGTATTTTTCTAAGCAGTGTGGTTCCTCCATATGAAATCATTATTTGAAACTCTAGTGCTAGATATAAAGCAATTGAGCTTTGGCTTGGAAGACCTTTGGGAATATCTTCAAATACTTTGGAATGCTTATCAATGATCCCTTGGAGATCTAGGGGAATAGATGGCTTAGATGTTTGAACATCTAGTGAGCATAGTTGTGCAATTACACCTTGATGCCCCTTTTTCAATATTTTTTTCATTCCATTAGAGCCTATCAACTTACCGAGTTTCCCTGTGATACATCTTAACTCGATTTATTTTCCTTCCAATGAAAATTTCACGAAAAGTTATTGAAAATTAAAAGCCACTGTTGCTAATGATTGTAACCATTGGATTCCTAGCACGATATTAGCACCACCCATGGGTATATCAATCATTGGACTATTCATTACATATTCCCCCATAGTAAGATTGATCTTATTGTATTTTTCTAAGCAATTGATAGTTCCTCCATATGAAATCATTACTTGAAACTCTAGTGCTAGATATACAAAGCAATTGAGAGCTTTGGCTAATTTATAGTGAATGAAATTATGAGTACTACCAGAATCAATTCGGACTATTACCTTTTTCTTTTTGATATATCCTTCGATCTTGAGGGTTTGAGGAGTGATAATTCTAGCCAATGCATTACATGATATCATGGGTGTCAACTCTTCAAAAGAAATCGTGTCTACCTTTTCATCTTGAGATGGTTCGTGTTCTTGTTCTTGTTCTTCTTCCTCTTCACAATATATGTATAATAATTTCTTCTCACCACACTTATGTCCCTTACTGTACTTGTTGTCACAATTAAAGAATAAACCTTTTGCTTTTCTTCCCTCCAATTGTTGAGGTGTCAATATGGTAGGTTGAGGTGTTTTAGAAGAAGGAACATTATTCTCTCGATAGATGTTAGGAGTGGTCCTTCTAGTAGCCATAGCCATATTTTTACTTTCAACATTTCTTTCCACCCTAAATGCATTCTCCAATGATTTGGGTTCCCAAATACGAACCTCATGTTGAATGTTATCCCTTAAAGTTTCTATGAATACATCAATCAAGTGCTCATCTGGAATATATGTTACCTTTATATTCAATCTTTAGAAGTTCTCAATGTGCTCTGTAACTGAACCCTTTTGCTTGAGATTTATCAATTGTCTAAAGAAGGTATTGCTCCTTGTATCCTCATAGTGTGCTATCATTTCTTCCCTGAAAATTGTCCAAGTGACGAGTGATTTGCAAGAACAAATCCATCAATACCACACAAATTGATTTGGTTCTAAATATAAATAAGCAATCTGTACCTTTTGGGTATGTGGAATATTATGTAGATCAAAGAATTTCTCCACCTGAAGTATCCATGTGATTTGGTATTTTCCATCAAACTTCCTCATATCGATCTTAGGAAAGTGGTTGGTATTCAATCGAAAGTTAGAGTTTCTACATTATTGATTCATCTTCCTTGTGTCCTCATCATGAATTTCATGGGATACATTTTCACTTTCAGGTGTCCTCTCTATTAGAAAATTTTTCAATCATTCCATGATCTCCCCTTTTAAACCATCCATCTTAGTATCCAACTTAGCTTCCATTGAATCCATCATCTCTTGTAGTTCATCTTTGGTTACTGTCTTCTTTTGTAAATAATTTATGTCCCTACACATTTCTTCACCTTCATCAAGAGTCCAAGTAGGATTTTCTAGAGGCTTATTTGGTGTATAAGTTCCCTTTTTTGGTGGCATGTTGACCAAGTATCACTTTAAACCTTGATTTTGAGGTGGTTCTGCTAGAAAATATTAATTTTATTGTATATCCAAAATTTCATCCCTTCTGGGTATGAAATTTTGTTTTTTGTAGTTCTCTGATATTTATTCTCTTCAATGCCATAGGTATGATCAAAATTTCTGGAGTTCAGGGTCTAAAACATTATAGAAACAATTTTATAGAGAAAATTTCACAATGACTCAATTCAGGATGATTCTTGAACCATATCTTACACAAGCTATATCTCTGAAAGTATAAGGACTCAGGAGCTGAAATGTTAACCCAAATTACCTTGATCTATCTACTAAATATCCTCCAAGTCATTCCTTATAAAACATTGTAGAAAACAAGTTATTGTGAATATGACAAGGTGTCTCAGATGTAGTAGAAAAACCCCAAGACCTTGAGCTCTGATACCATATTTTAAGAACCAAATATCAATATAGCATAGAAAAACCTTAGAATAAGTACTCAACGCCTTGAAAAAGAGATAATTTTAGGTAATAATCCTCTTTGAGGGGGCAACCTCCTTATACCCCACATAAATGTCCAAATAAAAGATTATTCTAAATGAAAATGTTTCCTTGGTATATATAGGAGACAAGGAGGTACAATTACAACTAATGGACTAAAGATGACATAAATAAAATAACATTACTAATGTAATATGCCCCAATTAAGGGGTAATGATCCCTATTTAAGGCTTAACACGTCCGATGAAAGAGAAGCAAAGGTTAAGTCACAACCGTCGGATCTCATTGGAGAGAAATCAATGATGGGGAGGCATTGTGGGGATCGAAAAGAAAATTAAAGTTTCTTCAAGTTGTGAGCTTGCAATCGCTCAGGATCATTGATCTTGCTATATCAATAGATCAACGGTGGATATTAATCCCACTATGGACAAGCATCTTTGCTTTGCGGAGATCAGTAAGGAAATTAAAGAGTGAGTGAGTTGAGTCTACACAATCACTCATGGCCATTGATATTAAAGAAGGGGACACGTGTCAGGCGATCTCATACTCTGGTAGGAAGCAAGAAGAAGATAAGTGAGAAAAGGACTCTTGAAGCCCAAAGCTCCGAAGAGACGGAGTAGATCCAGATCGTTGATCGAAGTGGACACATGGCAGGAGATCCTGCACTCTGGCGAATAACCACTTTGGAAGAAAGACAGTTTGTGTTGGGTCGAGAAATCCCAAAGGCTCAAAGGCTATAGTACATATCGACCATTGAGCCCAAAACACACATGATAGTAGATCTCGCAGCGGTTTAGAGGATCGACACTCTGGGAGAAAGTGAAGGAGGATATTTTGAAACTCCTGAAGTCCAAAGAGCCAAAGCGATTCACAGTCATTGATCTATGAGAGACACGCGTCGACGGATCATTGACTTCAGGTGAAATAAATATGGGAGAAACTGAAGGAAGAGAGTTTGAAACTCCCGAAGCCTGAAGAGCCGAAGTGATTCATAGTCGTTAGTCTGTGGGAGGATACATATCGATAGATCATGAACTTTGGGTGAAAGAGTTCCGGGAGGAAGCAAGCAGGCGAAGTTGAGACTTCCAAAGGATGAAGTCTTGAAGTGGACTAGGACTATTGATTTGAGGTGGACACATGGCTCCTGATCTAGAACTTTGAGTACAGAGTACTCCGTGGAAAATCAGAGGTAGAAAGTGTCAAACTCTCGAAGCACGGAGTCCTAAAGTGGATCTTGATTGTTGATTGTGAATGATGACGAGGACCGTTGATCTGGTCCTAGCTGAAGTTTCCGAAGTTGCGAAGCACCCAGGAGGGTAAGCCCTGGGTCACATCCCAAGGTCACAGGTGAGGAAGGAGCTAGCTCCTGTCAGTGTGATATTGGAATAGTTAGCTAAGGAAGTAGGACCCGCAGATAACCGTCGATTAGTGAATGAAAAATCGACGGTGGGGGAGCATTGTGGGGAGAGGAGGAAAAATTAGCAGACGTGCTAGTTTGCAGCCCGCTATTTTCCAGCGGCGTTGATATCATCGGGATAAGGGATCAATGACCATGATTTAAAGAATATTTGGGTGAACACATTTTAGATTGCGGGGACAGAACTCTCCAATAAAGAGCGATCATGTTTTCAACCCGCAATTACTGTTGACCTTCAATCTCAACCCTCGATCGATTTTCAACCACATGATCTTTGATATAGTAATTTCTAACACAGAAAGTGCCAGGAAGTATTTGTCCATGGTTTCGAGCTATGATCTCTTGGGGAAGTAGTTTGAAGGGAGTGCCGGTGCAGAATTAAACTTTTTATTGGCAAAGGGATAACATGGAATTGTTATACGGTGCATATTGATACATATATGTTCTTCGTGAATTGAGAAGAGAAAGGACATGTAACATGGTTTGGAAAATTTTGTTTATCATATGCATAATTCTAACAAAATGGTCCCTTGCACATTTTGCAGAATTAAGAGATTAAACATATCAGCTCGGAATGAAGATTCAATAGATGGGAGAAGGTGAGGAAGCCTCCAACCATGAAAGAGAGGCCAAAGTCCAAAATACCAGACTTGGTAATGCAGAGACAGAGTCCAATGGACGCAAGGGAAGAGGAGAGTAGGAAACATTAACAGAAACTGTAAGAAGCCTGAAAATAGAAGTGCGGAGCTACAAAGAAGACAATGAGAGACTGATGAGAGAGAAAATTCAGATAAATGCTCGAGTGTTGCAGAGCTTAAATCAATTGCAGAGGAAAATGAAGAAGGGATCAAACTCAAAACAAGAGGAAGAAGGAAGGTTTCGTGAAAGAAGAGAGGATCGTGGAAGAGCTGGTTATTCGAGAATTGCCAGTAGAACTCATAGACACCACTTACCTCCTTACTCGAAAAGAAAGTTTTATACATCAGAAGATTCCATAAGAATTCCAAAGGTGTCTCTTGTTAGGCACCAGAGAAGGAGACGGGAAGTGGACAATTTGCAAGGAGAGTTGAGGAAGCTTAAGCCACCCTCCTTTGATGGTGAAAAAGAAAAGGAATATGGTGTCGAAGCATGGTTTCTTGGACTCAGGAGGTATTTTCAATTGCATAACTATTCATCAAACTTAGAAGCCAGGATTTCCACCTACCATTTGCACAGGAAAGATGCAATGTGGTGGGATCAACTAAATCAAGTTGAACATATTAATGAGAGTAGGATCACTTGGAAGAAGTTCAAGAAGTACTTCCATAAGGAGTACCTCTCGGAGAATTTATATGACAAGAAAATGCAGGAGTTCTTTGAACTCAGGATGGGAAGCATGACTATGACAGAATATGAGAAGAAGTTCTTGGGATTGTTAAAGTATGTCAATTTCATTGATGATGATAAGGTGAAAATACATAGATTTCTAAGTGGACTGCTAGACTTTTATAAAGAAAATATTAGGTATGATGAGCCCAAGACCTTGACTAAGGCCATCAGGAAGGATAAATACATGTATGATCAAGACCAAGGAAGAGAATCCCCACATAAATCTCGGAAGGATAATAAAAAGGATAAGTCTAATCAGAGGAGGAAAGGATTCAAACCTCCCTTCAATAGGAATGAGCCTAATAGAAATCATCAAGATCAGTATGCTAAGGGTGAATCCAAGAAAGAAGACTCGTTGGGAAAAAGGAGAATACCACCTATCCAATGTTGGGGATGAAAAGAAGCTCACTTGTACAAGCATTTCCCACATAGAAAGGACAGAGTGAAGACTTTTCACAACGTCCAAGAGCCTACAACAATCAAAGATGTGGGAAGAATCTATGCAGCTTTAGATGATCGACAAGTGGAATACCAGTCCAATATGATCGAGGTGGAAGGTAAGATCATAAATCATCATGTTTCTATTTTAATGCATTCAGAAGAAAGTCATTGTTACATTGATACAAAAATAGTGGATAGATTACATTTGGAGAAAAGTAATATTGGAGAGTCAATTTTGGTTCAGCTAGCCACTAGAACCAAAAGGAGAATCCATGATATGGTCAGAAGTTGTTCCATAAGTCTTAATGGTGTGAACACTATTGTTGATTTGAATATCATACCCTTGGGGTCTTATGATATTCTAATTGGAATGGATTGGTTGGACAAGCATCAAGTTGTCCTAGATTGTCATAGCAAGATATTTACATGTCTTGATGGATATGGAAAACAGGGCACTGTGAAAGGAGTTCCAAGACCCATCTCTATAAGGGAGATTTCATCCTTACAGTTGAAGAGATGTTTTAGGAAAGGATGGAAATTGTATGCAACCCATGCAGAGGAGCCAGAAAATACAAAGGGGCCAAGCCTTGAAGATTTCTCGATACTACAAGAATTCGAGGATGTATTCCAAGAAATACCAAGGTTGCCACCAAAAAGGGAGATAGATTTATCTATTGATTTAGTGTTAGGAGCTGCCCCGGTGTCAAAAACACCTTACAAAATGAGCACACCAGAGTTAAAATAATTACAAATTCAGTTGGAGGAATTGTTGAAGAAAGGGTACATACGTCCAAGTGTTTCACCTTGGGGAGCACCAATACTTTTTGTCAAAAATAAGGATGGAATCTTAAGGTTGCATATTGACTTTCGAAAATTCAATAAGTATATTATAAAAAACAAGTATCCTCTACCTATAATTGATGACCTCTTTGATCAGATAAGAGGAGAAAATATATTTTCAAAGATTTACCTAAGGTCGAGATACCATCAGGTATGGATCAAGAAAGAAGGAATTCATAAGACAACCTTTAGGACCAGGTATGGGCATTATGAATTTGTAGTGGTGCCATTTGGACTAACCAATGCACTAGTTGTTTGTATGTGCTTAATGAATGGCATATTTAGAAATTATTTCGATAATTTTTTCATAGTATTCTTGGATGACATACTTGTCTATTCCAAGTCGGAAGAGGGGCATGAACATCACTTAAGACTAGTATTGCAAGTGTTGAGAGAACATAAGCTATATGCCAAGCTGATTAAGTGTTCATTTTATCAAAAGAAGATCCATTACTTGGGACACATTATTTCAGAGCAGGGCATAGCAGTAGATCCAGAGAAGAATGAAGCCATTAGAGGATGGCCAACACCCATAAATGTGTCAGAAGTCAGATCTTTTATGGGATTAGCTAGTTACTACAGAAGGTTCATAGTAGGGTTCTCTAAGATTGCTCATCCCATCACTTCTTTGCAAAAGAAGGGAACTAAATTTGAATCGACACCTAAGTATGAAGAAAATTTTAGTCTTTTGTGTTAGCGTCAGAAGTCGCTCCTGGATTACTTACAGGAGCAGAGCCCAACGCCCATCATTTTTATGTCACGATTTGTTTAATGGGTGATCGAATGGGTAAAGACTCAAGAAAATATTGTTTTAACTCAGGAAACCGGGCCTGGTATGCAGAAAACAAGGGAGCTCTTGATCCAACTTCTGTCAGTAAGTGGATTAAAGGGCGGTAGATGGAAGACTTGTGAGAAAGGCGAGCAAGACAGCCTCAGGTGACAGGCCTTCGGGAGCTTGGGGATGAAAAACTCAAGAGCCAAGATCCTCTTGGTCTAGAGCTTCAAGGAGCTGAAATGTGACTCGAATGGATCCTCCAATTCCGAATCATTCAGCGTTAGGGAAATCACAAGAACTGATTAGAAACAACGCAACAGTTATAGTGATCCATTACAACATCATCTTATAATAGTTACAACTCGACTGGATCCTCCAATTTCGAGTCATTCTAACACAGTATACAAGAGACGGAAAAGAGGCTGACATACATAAAGTAAGAAATCTCAAATGCCTTATACATTAACCAGAGCGACCAGCGCTTCACTAAAACTTTTCAATCGGGAGCATTGCTCAACCATCGATGCTTACAAAATACAAATACTGAGTCTATATACTCAGGAAAAGTCACCTCACAGAGGCGTGCCCAGTCACCCCAAGGCTCGGTGTCCTTTCAGTCAAACTCGTATCGATATCTTTCTTTAAATGCCACCTTAACTATGCATGGCTCCTGTAAGGAGGGTAGCTGAGCCATTAAGTGCTCGGCTAGTGTGCGCAGACTTCTCTATTGAGTCGAGGACTTTGGCATGGTTTCTTTGAGAAAATTGATACTCAAGACCTCTTTGAGCAGACGGCTTGCCAGACACTCCATCCCCTCACTTAATGAATGAAAGGAGGTTTCAACCACCCGCTTTTGTCGTCATTTACTCCAGGCAAGAAACAATATGGAGGCCGGATCTGATGGTGCTTGGAGATCGCGACGATCCCCTCTGTAACTGAACTCAGCGCCTTGGCCTTTTTTACGCAGCTCCCTTCTTCCTCCAAGTGACCACGGACTGTGACCACATGCCTATTTCCAAGGTGCTTTTGGCATTCGCTAATAAGAAGGGGATGATCCTTGCTGATCGAAATCGCGATGAGAGATATGCCGAGACAGCTTAATCTGGCACCACACGTCCCTCTAAATCTGATNTAACTCTCCCGACGATACCGTGGGCCCGGGTCCGAGACTCTCCCGGCACCTCGCGCATCGAAAAATAACGGAGCTGCTCCTTGCGTCTTGGAGTCGCGATGGGAGAAACGCCGAGATGGATCAATTTGCTGCCAGGTGTTCCCTTTAGATGAACGGTTGAAAGTGTTTCATGATGTCGCGGGCCCCAGTTTCGACGCTATCGGGGTTCATGGTTTCGCGATGTTCAAAGACATAGAACTTTCACCCTCTGCACTCGCGACTACCGAAAAGCAGACGTGACCAGATCTCGTGCCACGTGCTCTTTGGGATGAATGGCTGTCATCCATTCCTGAACATGCTATGGGCACTATCCGTTGCGATAACCTTGGCGCAGCTTCGCTAATCGTGATTTCCTGCCCACGTCTGATTTGATTCTTTGGATACATCCTGAACGTTGAAATTGGAGTGCTCGCTCGCTTGACCAGGGTCCAAAATGGATTTCTTCTGTGTGCTGCGCTTGGGCGCTTCTCGTGCAACTTGCAGACCCGGATATCCCTATGTCGAAGACAAGTAATGTTGCTAACATTTTGAAGGAATTACTTACTAGTGCACCTGTGTTAAATATTGTTGACCCAAATAAAAGTTTTGTGGTATGTATAGATGCATGTAAGGAATGCATTGGGGGAATCCTCATGCAAAATGGACATGTCATTGGTTATGAGTCCAAAAAGCTTAAGGAGCATGAGATTACCTATGCCACACATGACTTGGAGCTTGCATCCATTGTCCATGGCTTGAAGATGTGGAGGCATTATCTCATGGGAAAGAGATTTAAATTAAGGACAGACCACATTGGCCTGAAGTATCTTTTTGAACAACCAACCTTGAATGCCAGGAAAACAAGATGGCTAGAATTTTTAAGTGAATATGACCTCCATATCAAGAATATCAAAGGAAAAGAGAATAAATTTGTCGATGCACTTAGTAGAAGAGTGCATCTCATGCATGATACTGTTGTCAGTATGCATCAGTCAGACTTGAAGAGCAGAATTTTAGATGATCTTGTTAGAGATCAACATTACCTACATGTAAAGGAAAGTTTACAACAAGGAGATGTAAAATAGAAAATAAAGGAGTATGAGATAAAGGAAGATGGATTAATCATGCATAAGAATAAAATCTATGTTCCTAGTTCTGGAGAACTGAGGAATTTGGTATTAAAGGAAATGCATGATGTTCCTTATGTTGGACATCATGGTTAACAGAAAATGATTACAGTAGTAAGAAGCCAATTCTTTTGGTCGGGAATGAAAAAGGATGTTTATGATTACATAACTTGATGTATGGAATGTCAGAAGGTGAAGGCTGAGCATAGGCACCCAACGAGTATGCTGCGACCATTACGAACCCCAGAGAAGAAATGGGAGGTGATAACCATTGATTTCATAACTAAATTACCCAGGACAACAAGGAAACATGATTCAATCATGGTCATGGTTGAGAAATTAACAAAAGATGCTCATTTTGTTCCTGTAAAAACAACCCATACAACGGCTAATATTGCAGAAATTTACATGAGAG
Organism: Picea sitchensis; assembly: GCA_010110895.2. Classification (NCBI taxonomy): domain Eukaryota; kingdom Viridiplantae; phylum Streptophyta; class Pinopsida; order Pinales; family Pinaceae; genus Picea; species Picea sitchensis. Next base: position 16,192 of record SNQJ01S0156829.1, read on the forward strand.
AGATTGCTAGGTTGCATGGGATACCTAGGACAATTATCTTGGACATAGATACAAAGTTTACCTCCAATTTCTGGAGGGAATTGTTTAAAGGATTAGGTACAAATCTAAATTTAGCACAACATACCATCCATATTCAGATGGAAAAACAGAGAGGGTCGACCGAGTAATTGAAGATATGCTGAGAATGTATGTGATTGATAAGCCATCTAAGTGGGAAGATTACTTACACTTGGTTGAGTTTGCATATAATAATGGGTATCAAGCTTCATTGAGAATGAGCCCATTTGGAGACTTGTATGGTAGGAAATGCAATACTCTAGTGAGCTAGGACAACCCAACAAATAGAGTGGTACTTGGGTTGGAGTTGCTCAAGGATATGGAAGACCAGATGGTTAAGATCAAGTAGAATTTAGAGGTAGCTCAAGATAGACATAAATTTTATGCATATAAGAACATGACAGCTAGAGAATTTAAAGTATGGGAGCATGTACTTTTGACAGTAAAGCCCAAGTAAATCTCCTTGAAATTGGGTAGTTGTACAAAGATGGCAGCCATATTCTGTGGTCCATTTGAAATATTGGACAAAATAGGGCCAATTGCATACATGCTTGCATTGCCTTCTTCCATGAATGTGCATAAGGTATTTCATGTCTCTTTACTAAATAAATATGTACATGATCCTAACCATGTTATTGATTGACATCTGATTTAGGTAGAGACAGAGGGAGACTTTCAGGTTTAGCCCGTGAGGGTATTTGAAAGAAAGGTCAAAATGCTTTCGAATCGAGTTATAAAGCTGGAAAATTGTCAATGGACCTGCTATGGTCCTGAAGATGCTACCTGGGAGCATGAAGATGCCATGCGAGTAGAGTACCCACAGGTTTTTGAATAAATTTTGAGATTTTGATCTCCATTTTGTATATGCACTGAGGACAATGCCAAAATAAGGGGGAGGGGATGTAACACCCCGGGTTTTGAACCCCCATTTTAAATAATGTATTGTTACAATGATGAGAGGCCAGAGTGCCCAAACAATTATTAAAAGGCTAGTGTGCCCAAGAAATGTAATGTTTTGATCATTATTAACAATAAATACATCGTTGGTTACTAGACGGACAAGGAGTAGAGTTATAAGGGGGCTATGATTCCACAAGAGAGGGGGATTGAGGGGATAAATGTTTATTTCCTATTTTAATTACCCTTTTGTCTAAGGGAGTGGATCGGTTACGTGAGCTTCTTGGGGGAGGCCAAGAGGTTCTTGATTCCCCATGAAAATACTTAAACCCATCCTTGGTCTGATTCGGGGGTTGACTTGATCGCTCCTTCACTTCTTCTTTCATTCCAATCTTTCCCTCACACATTAATTCACTGATTGTTCATTGTTTTTGCACCTTGGGTGGAGATATCACTCCATTCATTTTTGTCACCCGTTCATCTTCCTCATCCGTGTCTTGGCTGGGGAAAGGAAACAAACTGTTGAAGAGCAGCCATGGTATCATTGGTTGTAGAGGTCTCTGGTGTAATCTAGCCATGATTTGAGGCATGCATGTCTGAGATGCATTGGCCTATGTCCAACTTTGTTCACATCTATGAGTCCTGAGAGTTCTAGCATTGAGATTCTGAACCAGTTGCGTTGGAGCCCTGGAAGGAGAAGGATTGCATAAGGGATTGCATGGCAGAGAAGGGTGGAGGTACATTCTCTTGGGTGGTGCAGGCTGGGTAGAAGAGAGCTGGGTACTTGGATTGTCTTGAGTGTTGGGAAATCCTGTGAGAGTTGAGTGTTGACTGGTTCAGGAAGCCAAGTAACACTCTGTAACCTTCCTTGTGGATTCATAGCCCCGTCTCAGGGGTGTCAGTGATGTTGAGATTTGGAGCAGTAGTGTCTACGGTTGGGTGGAACGTACTTGGTCTATAGCCAGTTGGTGTCTTATTTTATAAAGATAAGTGCTCTTTGTTATGGTATTATTTATCTATATATGAATGTATTCTGCTATGTATTTATTTATCATTTAATTGAATATTTAGAATATGCATGCTTGATGGTTATTGTTGTGCATGTCGTTAGATATTTTCTTTTATGCGTCCTTATTAATTTAAAAATGTATTGGTAAGAGAAAGAAGTCCAAGGATGGGCTTGAAGGTAGAGTACCCCGACCTGTGGGTGGCAAGGTGTGTTACACCCCCAGATCTTTTTCCACAGCACCAGGAAAGAAATCATTGATTACAGACTTGTACGTGGGTTGCTTCATTTACAGTCGCGTATAGGGTTGAGTATACGCGCCCTATATTTTTTACAGTTGCATATAACCTCACGTATATGTGACTTGATGAACGGTAGCCCATGTACACCGAATTACCCAGTTTTCACCCTAATTTACTCAAAATTTTAAACCTAATTTAAAAATTTAATCCACTAGAAAGGAAGAGGAGGGGAAGAGGAATTACCTAGTCTAGATGGTTTCTGATTTCGTCACCTGACGCTCCCGCAATCACCAGTTGAATATCGAAGGTAATCTGGTCCAATTTTCACTATTTGGGTCAAAAGTCAAAATGACATAGTATTTTTTGGTTTTGTTACTATTTATAACAATTTTTACCCACTTTATATAGTTTTGAGTAATTTTTTCACCTAATGAACTAATACAGCAGTGGATTGAGTTGGTTTTTGTAGTTTCACCAGGGATTCTTGTGGATTTTAACGCTATGTTGACTGTTCGTAACCACAGGTAGGTATTTTTGCTACCCAGCATATAGGATAAGTATCCATTCCACCATGCACTTTCTCATTGTCCTATAACTGTCACTTTTATGCCCTAGGTATGAGCCAATTTGTTGTGACATAGAACCTTCCATCTGCTATAAGTGGATTCGTTATCAAGTGGTAGTGACTTACCAAACATGGGTGCCCTAGTTAGATCCTCTACTTCATTTGGTGCCCACGCAGAGATTTTTTCCATAGGACTGGGAGTCCCTTATAGCTAGTACATGACTTTATGTTGAGCCTCATTTATCACTCATAAACATGTTACCTTATACCTAGAGGACTCCCAACCAAGTTTAATTTAATCTCTTTTCCAACTCGTCTTCAACAAGAAAAAAGATTGTTGAGTGAACTTGTCTCTTTCACGCTCATAAATTGGATTTGAAAGGACGTCTATTTGGCACAAGTTTATCCCTTTTTCACACCACGTAGACTAAATGTCATGAAAAATGACATTTTTTGGTGTTAAGTTGTGATTTCATCTGATTCCATTGCTTGTAGTATTTATCCTATAGCCGGTTCTCGCTTTGCGTTATAAATCGTTTGCCTCAGTAGTTTTTCATCCTCAACCAAGCAGAGCCTCGTTTATATCCTTCGCAATTTGACACCCTATACCCAGGAGGGAACATTCCCCCAAGTGTCCATCTCCCGCATGCATCTCCTTGCATTGAGCATAGGTATGTTCCACTGCTGGAACTAGTTTTGCTTACTTGCGACACTAGTTTCCTCCTCTGTATCATATCATTCATTTGTCTATGAAAAAAAAAAAAATGGGTGGGAAGGGAGTATTATTTTATATTGGCAGCAGTCGTGTCACCTTTGAATAGAGGACAAAGTTATTGAGTCCATTTGTCATCATAATTTTTGGTTTAGCATTTCCTTAGGAAGCTGAGCTCATTACAGAGAGTCTTCTCTACCGAATGGTTACTCTTTCAGTCCCTATAGATAATTTCATTGATGCCTCCTGCATCTCATGGTTTCATCATTGAGTCTATGATGTCAGAGTCTTCCATATGTCTCATGATCTTGTTCAAAGGAGGTCTACCAACCTGTGTCGGCCATTTCTCATAAATCTTGAATTTGCATGTCGGACATACCCTCATTTTGTCTCAGAATCACATGATATTGTAGTCCTATCATGCACCATGGCCCTACTTTCATCATTGGTAGGTAACCTCAAACCCAGCAGTCGACATTTCATCATTGGTCATTGACTAGGTGGTTTCCCTTGTGTTCAACGACAAGACATCTATTCACACATTGGGATTCATGTAGTATCTTAGATTCCATTAGCCTTATTGGTGGTTTCCTCGCCTTTGTCGGTAGTTTTCCTCATTGTCTTCTATTAAGAGGGTCTTTTCCGTGTACCTCTTGCACTTAGAACACGTGAAATATGCATAGGGTCGTTGGTTCATGAACACATTCTTCGTCTAATTTCCTCCAAATAATTAAGCTCATGCTTTGTACCTTGTGCTGAATGATGAGAGATGCCTTAATTATCTCCCTTCATCAGGTCTCATTCCATCGAATTCAGCTCATCTATTCTGGAAACTGGACCTAGAGTCTAATGAGTACCTTGAGGCTTGTAGTCATTAGTGGCAAGTTCTCTCACCATCGACAGTTGGGAATACATCAATGTATCCTGATCTATGGATTCTTCAGGTGTTCAACCCCAACTCCTTTATTCACACTTGTAAGAATGTACTCGGTGACTTGATACCTACTTTCATTATCGGTAGGTTGTCTCAAGTTTGTTAACGGTATACCTCAATGACCGGTAATAAAATGATGTCTCATTGTGTTCGACCTCAACTCCTTTATTCACATAATGTAGACTTGCACCTTTGGAGAACTGTGTAGAAGACTTGAAGACATCAGTATGTGGTCGTAGCTTTCCTGAGATGTCGCTTCCTTTTCATTGGACCAATACCTATATGACTTCAGTGATCATGGGAGAACAGATTGTACTCCATTGTATATAGATATCTTCAGATTGGTTCTGAGACTAGTTCTACTGGGCCTTGTTCGTGACTATGACATCCTTTGGCATATCACCTCATTTGTATTTTCCTATTCATAGCCATGGACAGTTTTTTGGTATATTTTCACATGGATCTGCAGTGTAATTCAAATTGGAAGCCATGTATGCAAAGTCAGTGAAGAATGTAATGAACAATTAGTTCTTCCAATTGGTTCCCCATCACTCCACTTCTGGGTTGTTTATAATGTATTTTGACCATTGCAGATACTCCTCTGACCTCACACATTAGGGGGAATCTGTTATAACAAGATTTTCCTCACCCTATGCAATCTTGCACATAAGGCCTTTTCCCATTTCCCTATGCAGACTTTTCATCCCTTTTTGCAAATTCCAGATCTAAAAAATACTTTTTTTCCACATGTACGCAACTTGTATACTATACAACATACATATATGCATGTTGCACCACTACAACCCATGTACATCAGGATTTGTGCCCAAAAATGAAAAATGGTGTCGAGTTTCCATGTCACGACAGGAGATCTATGATCCTTGGCCTTCCATATACTGGAAACATTTCGAATCGGCCCTTCAATTCTATTTGAAGGCTATAAATGGGTCGATTCCGAGCTATGGAAAGGAGGAGAAAGAATTCAACTTTGAGAGAAAATTTACTCTAGAGAAATTATTTACTTGATATTGATTTTGTATCCCTTTGTCCTTTAAGTCTGAACACAGTGTTCATCCCCCAAGATCTTCCCTTATTTGATTGAGAACTTCATTGTCTCTCTTATATGAGCTTGCCTTTGGTGGAGGATTGAAGTGGTGGAGGCCCAGCTGGAAGGAACTTAGTTTCTTGGTTCTGAACCATGCCGACATGAAAGTCTATAACATTTTCACTTCTGTTGATCATATATTAATAGAAATACTCTTTCCCGTCCAATTGATATCTTGAAAATATTTGAATTATTATTCCATGGTCGTATTTGTCATTTTTTTAATGGATTATGCTACTGAATGTGCTAACATAATTTATTATCACCATATGCTTGCTTTGCTTGGTTGTTGAGGGCTATTTGCAGGTATATTTCTTTGGGTCAAGTGCTCAATGATGGACTTCATCGAATGTCTGGACGAGGTAGGCCTTTTATCTTGTCTTGCTAGCATATTTTTTTATATAGAATACTTGAGAATAGAGTTGATTTTTGCAGTCATTTACATATGTTGTGTTTTACCCTAGCCATAGAGAGATTTTCCTCGTAACACACTCTCTATCTCTCCATATCATTCTCAACCTCTCTTTTTC
>SNQJ01S0156829.1:22249-38366 GCA_010110895.2 Picea sitchensis
CCCTCTCAGACTGACACACACTATAACAAGTTTGTTACATCACAATGAAATAAATGACCTTGACTTAGATATGTCAAGACCTAGACCTAGACCTAGACATAACAAGACCTATACATGAAAAGACATGAAATACCTAGGCCTAGACCTAGAGCATAGACCACGACCTAGACCTATACGATGATCATTACGTAGTCCATGATATAGACCTAGAGTTATACCTAGACCATGACATAGACCTAGAGATAGACCTAGACCATGACCTAGACCTATGCCATGGGCATGTACATGACAATGACATAGAGCTTGACCTAGACCATGACCTATACCATGACATAGAGCTTGACCTAGACCATGACCTAGACCCCCCTAGCTCCATTTAAAACTAGGAATAACCTATATTCGACCCTTAAATCCCTCCACACTTGAGTCCTAAGTGAATTATGCATATACCTCTTGTTAAATTCCCCATAACCCCTACACCCATATATTGATGCTATAACCATTTCTCCATGCTTTAAAACTCTTTCAATCCTAATCCCTTAGGTTGGACACTCATCATTTCCCATGACATAGAACATGACATAGAGATAGACCTAGACCTAGACCATGACATAGAGATAGAGATAGACTTAAACCATGACCTAGACCTATAACATGACCATGACCTAGACCATGACCTAGAGCTTGACCTAGACCATGGCCTAGACCCCCTTAGCTTCATATAATATTAGGAATATCCTATACTCGACCCTTAACCCCCTCCACACTCGAGCCCCAAGTGCACTATGCATATACCTCTTGTTAAAGGCCCCACAACCATTGCACCCACATCACCCACATATTTATGCTCTAACCATTTCTCTATGCCTGAAAACACTTTCAATCCTAAGCCCTTAGGTCCTAGTTGTCCCCAAACCCCTATACATATTTATTCATAAAGTTGTNGGCCCCACAACCATTGCACCCACATCACCCACATATTTATGCTCTAACCATTTCTCTATGCCTGAAAACACTTTCAATCCTAAGCCCTTAGGTCCTAGTTGTCCCCAAACCCCTATACATATTTATTCATAAAGTTGTTTGGTCTATAATAAATGTTATATCCATTTCATTAAGAGCACGTACATACTATTGTGACTTGAAATCCTTGTGATTGCCGCTTATCCATGCCCAGCAGGAATGTGTGTGCATTCCTAAAACACACATGCGCTTTAGTGTGCACGTGTTTTAGGAACGCACGCATGTTCCCACTAGGAATTTTTATGTGCCAAGCACACTCCTCTACCTCATCTATCTCAAGCTTGACATATACACACAAAAATAGAAGGAAAAGACAAGTTTTTGTTTTTTTAGTCTTGTTGTTTAATTCATAGACAATTTTATGTTATTGCACGACAATTGTGGGACGAATTGGAAGAAAAATTTGTCCATTTTGAATTGAAATTGTTGGTTGTGTTATCTTGTGTCTTATTGGAATTGGAAGATAAATTTCTCCAATTGGAATTGTTAGTTGTGTCTTCTTGTTTAATACCAAGACAAATTTGTCAAATTGGAATTGTTAGTCATGTAATACCAAGATAAATTTATCCAATTGGAATTGGAATTGTTAGTTGTGTCTTCTTGTGTAATACCAAGACAAATTTGTCCAATTGAAATTGGAATTATTAGTTGTTTCTTCTTTTGTAATACAAAGAAAAAATTGTCCACTTGTAATAGGAATTGTTAGTTGTTCCTTCTTTTGTAATACCAAGACAAATTTGTGGTGGGGTGCTTGGAAACCAATTTTTCTCTTTAAACATGGTAAACTAACATATTCAAGAAAGAAAGTCCTCAAGGAAAGAGAAATCCATTGAAAAAGTAGAAGAAGAAAGATAAAATGAAAAGTTACGTATGTCAAAGAGTGGGATTTCAAAAGAGGGGAATCAAATTTCTAGCAGAATAGATGTCATTGTTGTTTCTCCTCCATCATCACAAGAAAAGCACATGAGTTCAGTAGAGACCAATCCATGCAGTATCTCATCAAGACAACTTGTTTTGGATGACCAAAGGATGGACGATTTTCTTGGATCTGATTATACAATGGATGAAATTAGAGAGGAAAATGATGCACAACATTGAGGTGAAGAAGTTCATGTGGTGCAACCTCTTGTTGGGTAGTCAAACGTTCCAGAAACTAGCCAATCCCATGTCCACTCTCCTTCTATATTTTATCTACTAGTGATTAAAGGGGAGATAACTGCAACATTGTTAACTCCACAATAGGGATGTCAAGAGTGTCATAATAGGGCTTCATTGCCCCTACCTATATTGAGCAGTGTGTGGTGAAGAACTCATAAACACATTCAGGTGAATGAAAGTGGTATAACATCACTTGAAGGTAAGTTACCTAACCGTAATATTCGTTATCATTCTTATAAAATCATTAAAAAATATTTTGAACCAAAATACGATGCTGGTAAATGTCAATTATTTTTGGCTTTGTTAAAATCTAGAAGTTTGACTGCTATTAGAAGAATTTCAGGCATTAAAACAGTCAAAAGTTTAGAAACAAGTCATCATATTGTTAGAAACCTTGTAGATGTGTTTCAAATATTTGGTAAGAACACTACAAGGAAAAGACCTTTTAGCGGAGGTTATAGTGGAGGTTTCTAGTGTTACAAAATTGGAAAATATTGTCAAAAAAACCTCTACTAAAAAATTTTTTTTTGATAGCAGATGTTTTTGCGGATAATATAACGAAAGTTGATTATAAATAAAAAAATATGGGTGGCCAAAGGTGTTAGCGGATGTTTACAAATCGGTGTGTTTGTATAAGGAACAAGCATCGGTGTATACATACACCTATAACACCAGTAATGTACACTTAAAATCAAGCACCGGTGTTATCACTGAAATTTCATCCACAAATGGTTACAGGAATCCATCATCTCCAAACACCTATTAGTCCATACATGGACCAAAAATGCATTTTCAAAAGGCTCAAAACTATACAACCAGTTATAAAATCAGCATGCGCTAAGACTACACAGGAAGCGCACGCACATGCGCCATCCAGAAACGCAAGAAAAGCGCACATGCGCACGATGCGCGACTGTGGACATAAAAAAACATGCACCCCTAGGAATGGTTCATTTATGATTGTGGTCGGCCTTCCACCCACTTCTGGTTCATCTTCCAATTCGATTTGACACACCCAAATCTCGGCTGAATCTGACTGGGGGGCTGGTCAAAGACCTAAGGGTTCCCTAAAGGGGCCCTTGTTCACACTAAAGACTGATTGAATAATGCCTCAAAGCTATGCTATAAAAGAAGGCCATGGGTGGACTACATTTCCAAGGAATTCATTTGTATTGTTATGCTACCTATATTCTCTTGGAGGATCCTCTTTCCTTGTCCAAAGCCTACAATCATCATTTCATTTGAGCTATTCACATCACCTATTGAGTGAATGAGATTTGGATTTATTCACCATTTCCTTCAAGTTTTCTAGTTGTAAGAAGAGCTCAATATTTGGGGGTTCAAGAGCCCTCCCTTGGAGGAAGAGGGGACCCATAAGTCTCCTTTTCTATTTGGAGTTTTTCCACTAATACAATCCTTTCCATTGGTGGCATGAATGTTGTTTATTTCTTGTTCTAATGTCCTTATGCACTCTAGTTTAGTTTATTTTATTGTTCTTAGCTTAGTTTTTTTATTATTTCTTATGCTTGATGTTTCTAACTCTTGCATTCACTATTGTCTTGCCTAGATAACCCAACTAGGCTTGTAAGTGTCTTTATTTTGCTCATTTAGGTGACGAAAGAGACGCAATAGATTGGCAACTCCACTGGGGAAAGGTATCAATTTCCTCCTCCATTTGGGTTATTTTAGCTCTTCCTTTTGTTTATTTAACTTGCAGGAACCATAACTAGCCCAAGCCGACCTGCAAAAAGTCAAATTTGAAGCTGAGCTGAGAGAATTTCATCCGAAATTTACTTCACGACTGTGTAACAGAAATTGCGCGGGGTTTTTGACCCACAGGTGCGTCTTCGGCGCATGTGCACTAAACCCACTGTATTTCTCAGCGCATTTTGCGTACATGCGCCAATAGGTCATTTTTAATTCGTGCATTGACGCCCAATGTGCCTCTATCTACTCTGTGACCCGCACATGTGTCTAGAAAATCAAATATTGTAAGGGTTTTTGTGATCTGTTGAAGGCTCGTATCCTTCTTAAACTTGATTCCATATAGATTGTAACATGCACCACACTTAGATACCCTCTCCATATGAAGGGATTAGTCAAAACATAGGCACTTAGGGGGTTAAAATCATTATTTCCCCTTTTTCTTTCATTTAACCACATGGATGGCTTGCTTAGATTAAATTTTAAGTTGGAATCATTCTATATCACATATAAAACTTGCATTGGGACCAGAAATTGGACATCAATCATTGAGTATGCTCTTATCTCGTGCCATAAAGCGATCTTGAGAATCCAAAAAAGTTTGGGGGAAAATTCCATATCCCTTAAAAGACAAAATCTTTAGGAGAGAACAACATCCCCCTCGGGACTCCTCTTAGTTCATTTTTCAAACACATATTAATATTGTAAGGGCCCATACATCCCCACATGCTACAAAGATAGGATAGTGTTGAAATTTACTTTCTTAGAATAAATCACTAGGGAAGTTTAAAGGTTTTGTAACGGGCCCATACATGCCCACATGTGCACAATCTAGGAAAGTTTTGAATCTTTCTTAGATTAAATCGCACTAGGGAGTTAAAGGATTAGTAAGGACCCACATGTCCACATGCTAGTTTCCTAGGGACTTTAAAATTCTGCAAAGCTGTACCAATGACACATAGTAACTTAGGTAATCAAGACTTGTAAGGACCACATGAAGTCCACATGCAACAAGGTGACACCTAAATTATTAAAAATTGGCACACTTTCACTTGTTCACACACAAAGTCACTCAATCACTCACATAGTTTCATCTAGAAATCGTGGAGGATAAAGTAATTTTCCTCCAATGAGATTCCGAAACACCCAACCCTTTTCTTCACGAGACTATCCACTCCCATCTAATTTCAACGAGGTTGGTTTACACCCCCAATCTCTCCAACAAACACATATAATTTTTTTCTAAAAACTCACTAAGTTTTCCTCCACAGGAGGTGCCAAAAGAAATTTTGTAGTCTAGGTAGGATTTCGGGGATAGGCATCCAAATAACTCCCCGTTATCTGGTTCTCACATCATCAAAACAGTAGAAGTTGACAAATAGGGAACTTTCAAATCCTCCAAGTCAAGTGTTCCTACATCGTAAGGCAGGGAGATACCCGTGAAGGGTTGAAGGCCAAGGTCCAGTTGTTCTGTGCATCCCCCCTTGAGGCACCCACCTCTTGGATGGGATCTAGCCCGTGACCCATTTCTGAGGCTGAAAATCTAAATGTCGCACTTTGACCGAGGTACCTAGTGACCAAATTTTAGGAAATCTACCTAGGTGGAAATTGTGGGCTACAATTGCTCCTTGATCGGATTTTCTGTGGCTATTGGGAAATATCGCCAGGTCTTTGGGGATATGCACCCTCTACCCCTCCTTATAACTGATTACTTCATCCTTCACTAGTTCCTCTTCTGGTGGCTTCAGACTCCACTGTCAAGTGCTATTGGAAGGTCTAGTGCTATTTGAGAGGAAGGACATTACATCTTTTAGGACACGAGCATTTGTTTTCTTTCTTCCCCCACGTGGAAAAAATCCACCTATCCACATGTATCTTTCTTTATTAGTTGATTTATGTATGATTCCCTTGTGATTACATGCGATTGTGAAAAATATTGTGAAGGTCCAAAAATTACAGCAAAGGCTCTTGTTCATTTATTGCTCTCATCACCATTTGCACACATCAACTTAGCTAGTCAGACATCATCATTGGCCAAATAATTTTTGACCTTCTTTCAACTACCAATTTGTCATGACAATGGTCTCGAACTACTCTCATAATTTAAACAAACCCATACCACACACATCATTGACCATATTCATGAATGGCATCAACGACATAGTTTATACAAAGCTAAAGCCACCAAGAAACAATACCTCAATTGGTTTCTCAAGTCACTCGTTTCCCTTCTTGCCAAAGATGTGGCCGCTACCTTCCTCCAGTCTGAAGAAGAAGCCATTGGTAAGGCCCAATAGTTCAAACTCATTTACTCACAGTCAGGATACTTATATACAGTACTACCTGATGCCCTGAGACCCGTGCCATTCGGCCAGGACAAACCTGGGATGTCTCACTCAGCGGATGGATTGATTGGTACCACGACACATCACAATCCAGACCCCCCAAAACCAACTACGTATGGTACACCTCCATATAAACCGATATATGGAGGAAATACTTACTATCCCCCTCCCCCTTATCAACAACCATACCTTGTTTCCCTTCCTCCACCCGTAAGTGGACCCCGGCCGGCACCCAAAATGTGCCCATCTCTCCAACCAATTTATGGTACCCCCTCTACCTTAGCCTACACCTTAAGCACTAATGAAAGCGCTACGCCTTCCTATGTACCCTACGGATCATTACCACAAAATAATCTATACTTCCCATTTCCTGGCCCTCCACAGCCCATGGCTCCACCACAAGGACACCCACATGCTAGGGTTAATTTTGTTCAGCCCTCTCCCATTCAGAAATATCAAAATTTTGAACAACTGAATAAAGCAAATCCGACCCATCAGTTGAATAAGGCCAAAAATAAAGGAAAAAATTGAAACAATAATAACCCAGGACAAGGAGGGAATCATCCCCAACATAACCAACCTGTTGGGGGCAACCAGAATAAATGGAACCAAAACCCCCAAGGGGGAAATGGTAACAAATGCCAAGGGAAGAATAACAACCATCTTCAGACAAACTTCCCTTGTGCCCTTTGCGGTGAGTATGGCCATTACACTCACCATTGCCAACAAATTGCTTACTTTAAATGGATGAAAGAATCCAGAAACGGACCACGTCCCCCAACACCACCTGCTCCTCAATAGGCCCCACAACAATATGTGCAGCAACCACCCCCAGCCATGCTGCAAAACCCCATTCCACACCAAGGGGTGATGAAAACCCAACAAGAGATGCAGCCTGCCCTACCAGAGATGGGACAATATCCCAATCCAGACAATCTTGGATATCGCACTATCCTCCTCACTACCAAGGAAGAAGTTCTTCTACAAACGCATAGTCGCCAATACAATAAACCCCCTGAGTCCACTCCCACCACCTCAAAAGTGCCCCCAGTCACAACTGGACCACCTTTGATGATTCCACACCCTAACACTAAGACACTTCTTTGCATCCCTCGCATCCCATTGTGAAGGAATGTCAACAACCCTCAGGCTAGGGCAGCCCACAAGTATAGTCTGGTTGACGATTTGGCACAATCTCCTACCGCCATGTCAGTCTTAGAAGTCCTTCAAACTTGTCCCACTCAATGGAAGTCATTAATTTTCACCCTGGGGGCAGTCGACCCTGTCGATACCCAGCTCATCACGTTTGATCTCGATAGAGGAGAACCTCGCCTCCCTGCTCTTGTCGCTATTCAAATAACAGTTAAAATTTGGAACATCCCAGTTCATCGATGCATCATTGATGAAGGTGCATCTACATGCATCATGTCGAAATCCATATGGAAGAAAATTGGCTCCCCCAAGCTCATACCATCCGCCATCACCTTAAGAGCTTATGACAGACGACCATCTTCTCCTAAAGGTATCTTCCAAAATGTCCCCATAGAACTTGGGGGCAAAACCATTCTTATTGACATTGAGGTTATCGATGCCCCACTCGATTACAATATCTTGTTCGGTCATAGCTACATGTATGATATGAAGGCATTTTTCTCTTTCATGTTTCAAACCATGATGTTCCCCCATAACGGGAAGATCATTACCATTGATTGGGTTTCACATTATGAGTCTAACCCTTCCTCCAAAATCAATAATATCCTCCCTTTTGTCCACACTAATCCTGATGCCTACCCACTTATCGAAATGGGCCTTGAAATTTTCAAAGATCCATCCTTTCTAGGAACATACCATGGAGCACCCTCACTCATACATCCTTCCGCACAGGTATGTGTCGTCTCATCCAATGGAACTGAAACTAGAGATACCCTTCCTCCCAATGAGTTCCCTGTTATATCTGACATCCCACTAGTCGCAGAGCTTCTTCCTCATGAATTCCCTAAAAACCCTCCAGCTTCATCTGTTTCTGATTTCACCTTACCCCAAGGTCACATTCCGTCTTGGGAGACAATCCCCCAATCCCTTACTCAAATTCCCTTCTTTTACCCCCCACCATGCGTACAAGCTTTCCAGGTAGCCGCAACGCTTACCCTTCCCAATATGGTGCTAGAAATTCCAGTCTGGTATCTACATCCCCCCGTGATGGTCCATAAACCATCCCTCCCTCCCCAAACAAAAGGAATCCTGATGTAGATTCCAGTACTTACCCCCACTGCACCACCATCACCCCCACTTGCTAAAACCACTGCTACAATTGGGGGCAGATGGAAGAACAAAGAGCCCATCGCTCCCATTCTTTCTCACGTCAAACCTCCATGTGCTCTATGTGAGCAGGACAGAAACCCCACCAATAATTGTCCATCTCTACCTGAGCTACGCAATCTAATTCAACTCCCTCGAGCACCAACACTGCTCATTGCTTCACCAAGTACTGCCACTATCTCCCCTAACACAAGTAGCAAAGGACTGTGAACCAAATTCGCATGTGTCATCTATTCAGAGTATGGCCATTACACACACCATTGTCTGGCGTTACCTCAATTCTAGCAGATGCTACCGATAGTATGCCAGAGCTTTCAGCAAGAACCCACTCCCTCGACATCATCTCAAACACATGTCATCGACATCCATTATGTCATGACCTTAGTTAACGAACATATGAGATGCCCTTTCTGTCTCTGCGAATCATTAGATCATTTCACATACCAATGTCCTATGATCATTGAATACAAGCGTCACCAAATGACCCTGATTCAAAATCCTACAACCCCCCCCGCCGNCCCCCTGACAGAATCGATTATTACCCCTACTCCATCACCAGAGGTTATTCATATCCTTTCTCTTGAGCCTGAGGCACTCCCTACTCCTCCCTAGTTCTTGGATAATTTATACGAGGATTTACCCCCAAATCCCCCCAATTCTCCAGTTCATTTCCCCACGGAAATTTTGCACCTGACTACCATTTTCAACCCACAATATCTCAGTATTTGGTTTATGTCGAGTGAACCATCGCAATACCATTGTGTCACCCCCCCTTCTTCTTTACCACCAGAAGACAACCACATGGTGATAGTCACCGATGTCACTCCTCTAGATCCCCTATATTCTCGACAGTTCCACTGCGACGAAGACATCCTCAAGGAGTTAACTACCCCTGATTGCCCATGGGATGCGCTCCACCATAGAACACTCTTTCTTTCACAAGAAACCTTCACTCCTCCTAACCAAAACCCCATATACGTAGTCGAAAAAAAATATTTTCTCCCATCAAGGCATATAGATTGGTTCAATAACCCTATCCCTACCCCCAACACTTTTGAAGAAGGCAATATGGCCAATATTTCCCCCACCATCAAAATCTATATTTCCATCAAACCTGGAGTCGTAGAGGAAATCACCATTGGTGTCGCATGCTCTCCTGAAGAAATTACAGCCTACAAAGCTCTCTTCCAGGAATAATGGGACATTTTTTCCTAGTCATACACAGAGATGCCTGGCCTTGATCCCTCTATTGTCGAACATCGTATAGACACTTGGCCTAATATCACACCTGTCCGCCAAAAACAGTGTCTGCTACACCCATCCAAAGCAGTGGCCATCAAGGCCGATATTGACAAATTATGTGCTGAGGGGTTCATCTACCCCATCGCCTATATGTCATGGGTATCCAACGCCATCCCTGTTAACAAACAAAACAAGGCATTATCCGTGTCTGTATGGACTTTCGTGATCTCAATCACGCTTATCCCAAGGACAACTTTCCAACACCCTTTATTGACCAAATTATTGATGATTGCACCGACCACGAGGCTTTGTCCTTCATGGATGGTTTCTCTGGCTACAACCAAATTCAAATTCACCCAATTGATCAGTACAAAACCGCATTCACTACCCCCTGGAGCACTTTCGTATATCGTGTCATTCCTTTTGGCCTCAAGAACACCGACACAACTTTCAAACAGGCCATGACATACATCTTTCATGATCTGGCTCATATCATCCTCACATACTTGGACGACCTCACAAATTGATCCAAGAAACGCACTCAACATCTCGATGATTTATGAATCATCTTCCAAAGGTGTCATCAGTACAACATTTGATTGAACCCACTCAAGTGCGTGTTCTGCATCACTGTTGGACGCCTTCTTGGATTCATCGTTTACCAACATGGCATTACCGTGGACCCCATCAAGGTCCAAGCCATCACATAAATTCCACGCCAATTGTAAAGCCTACAAGGAAAATCTAACCTTTTACGACGCTTTGTCCTAGATTAAACCACTCATGCACACTGCTTCCTTCGCTTGCTATGCCAAGACATCCCATTCCGATGGGATGAACATGCCCAAACCTCTTTTAATGATATTAAAGCGGCACTCTCCAATGCCCCGTTGATTAGTCCACCCTACTATGACCACTACTATATCCTCTACATATCGGCCTTAGCTGTCTCAGTAGCAGGAGTTCTCATCCAAATAGGGGATGACGACCGTGAGCATGTAATTTACTACATTAGTAAAAATCTTTCAGGGACACTCTTGAAATACAATCATGAAGAGAAACTAGCCATTGCAGTTGTCCTCGCAGCCCCGAAACTGTGCCATTACTTTCTGCTTCGAACTACCAAAGTCATAGCAGATTCCAACCCCATGAAATTCTTGCTCAGTCGCCCGCAAATTAATGGTAAATTTTCCCGATGGATCATCATACTTCAGGAGTACAACCTTGAATTTTCAACACCCAAGAGCAAGAAATCCCTCGTCCTCTCCAAACTCATTACGACATTTCCCTTTGATATTACCAGTACCCCCATCAATACTAACTTCCCCGACAAACATACATCTGTTTTATAGCCACGCGAATCCTTCGATCGCCTGTGCACTGGGGAGCCTACCCTCACAAAATCCCCTTGTATGACCATCCATATAGTCTTGCCCAAAAATGAAACCCTAATTCCTATGCAAGAGGATATGACAACTAACCCGAAACTCGCTGCTCCTGAATCGGCTGACTCGATCTCCCAAAATCTCCAAATATCCTCTAAAATTGCTTGTCAACTCAATAAGATAGCAGGTACAAATGAGGTGGCATTATGGGCCCTACAACTATATATAGTCCCTTTTTCCAAACTTACAGACTCAATTCCGGGAGCTCCGGTCATCCGTTTTTCGATTCGTCTTCATCCATGGGATCAGGATCTCACCACCTACACCATTCCATTCCCTGGGCTGCCTTCCATCATTGGCCCCCAAGGGGCATTTTTCTCATATTACACTCAAGTACGCATGCTTACATTCACACATTATTGAATAAGTGTTATATGATCTTTCTCTTCAGATATTTTTCATGTTGGGTATTCGGTTTTCATGTGTGTAGGTACTTTCTCATTCTACAATAGCATTACCCCTTCAGGTATATCATCGTCACTATCATTTAGTTATTCCCTTTGAATATCAAATTGCATCTCCTAGTCACACCCTCCGATATTTTCCTCTAGGATCCCTATATCTGGCTCTGCAGTACTTTCACCTCAACTGCATTTTGGTACTGTTACCCGATAGCACTCTCCCCCACATGAGTTGTCCCATTCATAATCCCCCTTGGCACTTTGACACTCATGTTGTTTTCACCCTTTAGGGATGGGAGTCCCGATAGTCTTACGCATCATCGAGAACCAGCCACATACTCCTTCTCCTCATTTTTCTAGCCTTCCCAATGGACTCCCAGGTTACTTCATCATGGTCCTATTTTGACTGCACCCTCACAGTATCATTAACCATCCATTTCATCCACAGTCAGTTTGCCCATCTGTAGATTCTCCTCCATTCACTTCCCTCATACAGAAACCCACCTATGGGGCCCTCACCCTCCACCTATTTCCCCAACAACTTGCACCATCATCAGGCCAAGCCATCTTACACTGGGGCACCCATTTCTATATCTACAGAATTATCCCAACTTATTATTTATTCTTTCGGTAATTGTACAAAACCTTTTTCCCGCATTTACATCGCATTATGTTGTCACCTTTAGCGACCTTTATTTTCTGGCAAAGCAACCCTTGTCTCCCTTGGTTGGGGAATTTTTCACTTCCTTCCATCAATCACATTATCCATAAACCTCCATTATCTTACAGTCCATACTCCTTTTGATCTCCACATTTGTCCATTTTGTCAGGCCTCTGGCACAATTTACCCTCGTCTAGTTGTCCCCCTGACGCTAGATTCAGTTTCATGGTTGCTGCCACTTTACGTATCTCCCCAACCAAGGGCAGTCTTGAGTCTCACTACTCTTGGACATCGTCCATGTTACTCATCAGTTCTTGATTTTATCCAGTAGATTTCATGAAGCCCTCTGCTTATTGAAGTTGTGTCTCCCTTTCTTTCGACATCAACATAGTTTTCAGACGGGTGACAATATCTTGACTCTCATTACCTTTACAATGAGGAGTCTCGGATGGACAGAGAGAACCATCATTGCTCTCTGTTGTCAATGACCCCCACAACATTCGAATTCGACACTTTCTCATGTTGTGGTGGGTCTTACTTGGCGACTATTGCAGTTGTTTCATATTTGTCGAGGACCTCTAAAAATTGTTAGGCCATCAATGCCTACGAATCCTCGAAACTTATTATAGGTTTTATCGCCTCTTTTCAGAGTTTATTCAGCATCCAAATTTTCCTCTTTTATTATCAAAATGCCCCTAAGGGCACTGCAGTCATCTACACCAACACACAACTTCAATTATTGTATTACACATTTTTGAGTTACATGACACGAGCATGGGGTATGCCCGCCTCGTTTGTACAGAATTTTATTTTTACACACCTTGGGAAAGGTTTGGGTCCTAAATGTTCCCCTCTCCTTCCAATTTTTCACTCTTGACACTCCCCTCATCGCTCTTTCTTACAATGGTACTCTCAGTAGAAGAAACATTGATGTATTTTCAGCTATACATATGCTCCTAACCTCATACATCATGGGGCATCTATTATCACTGAAATTTTGTACTCAAATGGTTACAGGAATCCAACATCTCCAAACACCTATTAGTTTATCCATGGACCAAAAATACATTTTCAAAAGGCTCAAAACTATACAACCAGTTATAAAATCAGCATGCGCTAAGACTACACAGGAAGCGCACGCACATGTGCCAGCCAAAATCGCAAGAAAAGTGCACATGTGCATGATGCATGACTGTGGACGCAAAAAAACGTGCACCCCTCAGAACAATGCATTTATGATTGTGGTCAACCTTCCACCCACTTCTGGTTCAACTTCCAAGTCGATTTGACACCCAAATCTTGGCTGAATCCAACTGGGGGGATGGTCAAAGACCTAAGGGTGCCCTAAAGGGCCCCTTGTTCACACTAAAGACTGGTTGAATAATGCCTCAAAGATATGCTATAAAAGGAGGCCATGGGTGCACTATATTTCCAAGGAATTCATTTGTATTGTTATGCTTCCTATATTCTCTTGGAGGATCCTCTTTCCTTGTTAAGAGCATACAAGCATCATTTCATTTGAGCTATTCACATCACCTCTTGAGTGAATGAGATTTGGATTTATTCACCATTTCCTTCAAGTTTGCTAGTTGTAAGAAGAAGTCAATATTTGGGGGTTCAAGAGCCCTCCCTTGGAGGAAGAGGGGACCCATAAGTCTACCTTTCTCTTTGGTGTTTTTCCACTAATACAATCCTTTCCATTGGTGGCATGAATGTTTTTTATGTCTTGTTTTAATATCCTTATGCACTCTAGTTTAGTTTCTTTTATTGTTCTTAGCTTAGTTTTTTTATTATTTCTTATGCTTTATGTTTCTAACTCTTGCATTCACTATTGTATTTCCTAGCTAACCCAACTGGGCTTGTAAGCATCTTTATTTTGCTCATTTAGGTGACGAAAGAGACACAACAACCAGGGCAGTAAAATATGCAAGCATCGGGGCAGTAAAATATTTAAGCACCGGGGTGTTTGTCTTATAAGCACTAGGGATTTAACAATAAAACACACCGGGGGAGTTAAAAATAACTAAGCACCAAGTATTTTTTCTTAGAACGCCCTGGTGCATTATTAATAAGAAGGCATCGATGTTGTACAAAATAATATGCACCAATGCGTTACCTGGAAAAACCCACCCAGTTCTTTTAAAATTGAAAGCACCAGTGCTTTTTAGTAACAAACAATCCCTGGTTCTTAACAATAACATAATAGTGCCATTGCATATTAATAACAGAAATGAACTGGTGCTTATTAATAATCATAAAGCACCGATGCTTATAAATAACACAAAAGCACCTGTGCTTCGTATAAGCTTAATGCATCGAAGGCCAATTTTTTAATTTATAATTTTGTGGTATTAAATAAATATTGAATCCAATGCTAATTGATTACATAAAATCATCGGTGCACATTTCATTTAAAACGCACCAGTGAGTTTTAATATTAAACGCGTCGATGAGATTAATAATTAAAATACACTGAGAAACATTGATCTGTGATAGTGCAATTATTGTTATTTTTTAATTCCATTATTTATCAAAAAATTTACATATATCTTATATTTTTATTAGTGAATTTGTATATGATGTTTGGATTAATTTGTTATATCATCAGATTTTTCATCTCTTCATTATAATATTTAGTCATCCATACATTTAATCAATGATGTAACACTTCACAGTGACATTGGACAACACAATAAAATAAATTAAAACATATTTTATTATATGAATAAGAGGGTCTTTGTCATACAAAATAGAACACTTATCGATAATCCCTTGTCTTTCAATTGGGACACTATGTCCATTACATTAAACAAAAATGTCTAATTTTCACAGACAGTTATTTCAAAAAAACAAATTGCAGCTTGCATTGATATCCAAATATATTGGTCATCATTCTTCACTGGAACTGTTGTTAGTGCTCGAGATGCTTCCATGCCTTGGGTTATTTTGCTGAATGTTTGGTTTATTTCCTCGATTGTTTTGTTCTTCTTCAATTTCCATCTACAAACATAAAAGTAAACTTTAATGAGTCTATCCACATTGGTGAGAATAATGAAAATTGAAATAAATAATATACATGAATGTAAATTGAAAAGCGACGTACCTGCAAAGAAAGAATTGACTCATGAATCATACACATATGTTCAAAATAAAATCTCATTCCTTGTTTCAACAATTCTTCTCTTGGCTCAGTTCCATACTTTGTTTCCTACAATTTTTATACCCCATAATAAATCATAGATTTAATATAAAATATTTTTTTTTTTTTGTTAATTATAAAATGATAGAAATAAAACAACATAGATTATACTTACAAATTTCACAATTAATTTTTGATATGCCAACATATACTCACAACCCTTAATTAACTCAATGTCAATCAATTTTTATAATGGCTCTTCTTTGTATGTTAGCACCCGTTTGAAGACATTCAAGAATGGTTGTTGTAAAACAACTTAAAATATACAAAAAAAAAAACGTAAGTTGTTATAAGGAAATAACAATTACTCGCAAACTTCACTATCAACCCTTTTCTTCCTTGTCGTCCGGTTTTATGTGCAAAATGAGTTCCATTTTCTTTTATTTTCTGTAAGAGAATATTTGAAAATTAATATTTAATGTTAAATTAATTATTTGTACTTAATAGAAAATTTCAATGAGTACATACATTTGAAGTACATTGTTATTGAGATAACTCCTCCTACGATGCAATTATGTCCAATTCTTTGACCATCTCTTTGTACACTTTTTTGGACATTCCTACTAGCATATTTCGGATATCGACTCGTTGGTCCTCTGGGATTTTCATAATTTTCCTGA
>SNQJ01S0156830.1:0-22239 GCA_010110895.2 Picea sitchensis
TGATGATGTTATGACTCAACATATCAAAGAAATGAATATGAACATAAAGCTAAGTCCTAATCTTCAATTCTCAAAAGATGATAAGCTTTTAAAATGCAACTTTCAATTCAACTCTACAATTTCAATAAGATGCAATATTTCCATATATATCAAGATCAATACTAAACAACCAAAAGAGAAAATGCCAAAATGAAAAATGTATTTTTTTGTATTTTCAATATAAAGAAATCAAAATGCAAGGACTGAATAACAGCTTGATGTACAAACCCTACTGCAAGCAAACAGAGACAAGTCAAGAAGGATACCAAGAAGCAAACACTCAGACCAAGATGCAAGGAAAACCAATGAAAAAGATGATGAGAAAGAAAAACCGCCCTAAAATTCAACCATAAAAAGGTTTCCTATCACTCTGCAAGCACTCAAAAATTAGGACAAAGACCCAAGAAGACTCAACAACCATCAAAACTCACCCAAAAAACACCAAACTCAGCAAGTAATATAGAAATGTTGATGTACGCGACTGCTTAAGCAAAAATCGTGTATGTACACACCTTATAGAAGGACAACTCGTGTATGTATGCGTCTTTCAAGGAAAAACTTGCGTATATGTATTCAAACATTGTTTGGGCAAGAATAAGGCCAAGAAACTCAGATTCAAAGTAAAAAAAGGTTGTCAAGCAATCAGGTGACAAGAAAACTCAAGCTAACAGAGAGAAATCGAAGGAGAAAAACACTCCAAACCTCGAAATAGAAGATTCAATCCCTCGTATGGTCGCCAATTATGTTACAAGGAAAATCACTCTATGGCATGGGGTAAACCATAAAAGATGGAATGTCTGTAGAAATCAACTCTAATCCAAAGTATGCTATATAAATGAACATGCTAACAAGACAAGATAAAGAGCCTACCTCGTTCAGACGTTCAATGAAGACCATCGTTGAGAACTTGACTCAAATCTTTATACCTGCAACTTGTCCTCAACAACCAAGATACGCAAGCATATGGTGATAATATATAAAGTTAGAACATACATTAGCATAATCCATTAACATTCATAACAAATACACCCATGGAATAATAATTCAAATATTTGCAAGATATCAATTGGATGAGAAAAGAGTATTTATATTAAAAAATGATCAACAAAAGTGTATGAGTGAAAAACGTTCGTGTCGACATGTCTCCGAACAAAGAAACTAAGTCCCTTCCAGTTGGGCCTCCACCACTTCAGTCCTCCACCAAAGTAAAACTCATATATGAGAGACAATGAGGTTCTCCTTGAAAGAGGGAAGAGCTTGGGGGTTGAACAATGTGTTCAGACTTTAAAAGACAAAGGGATGTAGACTCAATGTGAAGTGAAAATTTCTTGAAAGTATCTTTGTTCTCAAAATTTGAATTCTCTCATCTTCCATGGCTTGAATATGGCCCAATTTATAGCCGTCAAATGGAACCGAAGGGACAAGTCGAAAAGTTTCCAGTATATGGAAGGTCAAGGATCATGGATCCTGTGACGTGACATGGAAACCCGACACAATTTTTAATTTTGGTCATCAAATCTGATGTACGCGGGATGTAATGGTGCAACCTGCATATACGCTTGTTGTATAAATTGTAGGGTGAGTATATGTGGAAAAATATGATTTTTTATCTCTGGGAGGTACAAAAGGGGACTTCAAGTTTGCATAGGGAAATTGAAAGGCCTTCTGAGAAATTTTCATGGGGTGAGGAAAAAATTGCTATAATAGTGCATAAGACCTCTTAAGTTTATACAAACCCCATATTGATAAGTAAATTAGGGAACCAAGGGTATATTAAATCATTTTTTCTATTATTTGGGCCATCAGGTGTCATTTCTTCTTCTTATGTTGACCCTAAGTGTATAGAGATGGAGGAGGGGGATGATTTTTTGACCAATTCCCCTTCTTCCTTATTTCGAGGTTCTTCTCTCGTTCTTTCTTCATCTATGATTCTCCTTATGGGTTGACCGCGTCTTTGGAAGATGACATCATCGTAGGTTCACGTATTGTGATGCACTTCTTCCTCATCACAAATATCTGTCGTGTATTCCCAAGGGATCCTTACCTTGTTGAAGTGGTCTCTTATGACATTCCTGAGGTCGTGCCTTCATAACTGCTCTTCTCCAAAATGGTAATATAGTAGAGTGTTTACCTTTTCTTGGGCTTGCTTTGTGTTTTTGAAGAAGTAGGTCCCTACATACAATGACAGTGGTGGTGATATTATCTTTTACCCCAGTACAATATTCCACCTACCCCATGGATTATGGTTTGATACACCACTTCTTGGAGCACTAACTTATCTAGCACAAACTGAGGAAGCAAATGAGGGGAATTCATTGCACCATACACCCATATGTAATTTCCATGTTCCATGAGATACTAATATCCAATTCTTCTTATGACTAGTGTTATTTCCTTATGAGTCAGGCAGGGGGTTGTGGCATAGAATATAGAATAATAAAAGGGAGCCAAGAAATGATCGCATATCTTTTGGTATTATATTCAATACTTGTGCTCCCAGAGCATTTTGTAGTATATATTAATTTTCAGATATAATGGATGACATATCAATCCCATCATAGGGTACTGATGGGATACACACATAATGTCCAAGAGATATGAGGACATGTGAAAACTCAGGAATGTCTCGGGTTGAGCTTCTGCAACTGTGGTAACGACCTCTATCAGATTTGCTGATAAAATATCATCCCACTTGAATGAAAGTCCCTTTTCTGCGCAGAATATATCAAATACATGTATGATAGGGATAATTGGGATGTATCTGGTTCACCATACAACTAACATAGCATAGCCACCATATATTGATAGGGCTTCCTCAAAGAAGTTGTGGGGTATCCTCCCTTGGGCCTATGCTTGAACTATTTGTCAGGTCTGTACCACTTGGGACATAATTCCTTGGTCATGATCCAGGAATTTCTATAAGAGATTTCTATACAAAAATTCTACGACGAGGATATTTTATTGACACTTAATCGCATGTGAACATGAACAAATAATCATTAAGAATTGCATAGGAACGTGAGAAAATTCTCATAATTATGTGCATATGTGTAATTAAATATCTACTTAATCAAGCGAGAATGAAATCAAAAATCACATATATAATTTGACACCCATGTGTTAATGGAGTTCACCGGACTCTTTTGGCTACATTTGCGGATCCTCTTGGAATACAAATCACTTTGTTATCCTTACTTTAAAAAGGGTTGAAACCTTCTCACAAAATGTGGTACATGCTCCATACAGGGATGAAAACCCAAAGAAACCTTCTCTTATACAAAAAGAACTTAAGGATCTCACATAAGTTACATTTCCTCAGACACCGGAAGGACTACATTCCTCATAATGCAAGCTCTCTCTCCAAGGGGCCTAAAGGGGCCTCCTCCACAATGCTTACATAAGGAATTTATATAGTTTCCTTCTCTCCATAATTCAAGTAGACAAAATCCACAATTTTAGGATCTAATAACAACTCAAGGACAAAAATGAAAGAGCATCTAAACCAACCTTAACTTTCCCTTGAGACTAGGAAACCACTTGTT
The DNA here is from genome assembly GCA_010110895.2 of Picea sitchensis. NCBI lineage: Eukaryota > Viridiplantae > Streptophyta > Pinopsida > Pinales > Pinaceae > Picea > Picea sitchensis. Next base: position 3,582 of record SNQJ01S0156830.1, read on the forward strand.
ATAAAATGAGGAAGAAACCCAAACCAACTCATGAGACTCCAAACTTCCTCTTAAAATTAAGAAACTAATTTGTGAGGTGGATTCTCACACAAAACTAATTTCCCATTTTTACAAATCAAATGAAAAACACATGAGTAATTCCACTCACTCCAAGTATTAATCATTTTTGAATGAATAATACATGAGCTTCTCACACTCATTTAAAGTATTAATCATTTTTTTTTAAATTTTAAATGGGGCAATAATCATTCTTTTAAACTTTGTCACATATCATCAATCATTTTAGTTATATTCTTCATGGTTTGCAAAGTATTGAATCCTTTTGTGGAGATCCTATTGGATAATACCTCCTCACAAAAAGAACTTTTGGTCCTCCAAAAGTATAGAGAGAAACTGTGACTTGAATCTCCACAACCAACTTCTAGGAAGAGTCTTATACTCCATGATGCACTTCCCCACTGCTCGATCTGCATAAAAAATGCCTTTGACAGGCCGCACCCTTCGTCTCCTTCACCTTTGTACTTAAAAATGAGGATGTCAATGCCAACACTTGCATAAATGAAAATATGTAGCTAATTCCTTGATCTGCATAACAAATTTCTCTGAAAGTCCACACCATTCTCCTCCTTCACCTTTGTACTTAGTAATGAGGAAGTTGATGCAGACACTTACATCAATCCAAATCCATAGTTGATTCCCTGATATGCATAACAAATGTCTTTGAAAATCCAGACCCTTCTTCTCCTTCACCTTTTCACTTCAGAATGAGGATGTCTATGCCAACACTTGCATCAATGCAAATTTGTAGCTAATAATACATGATCACAATTTTGAAAATTTCAAAGTAATACCATACTTGCCAGGAATTTTATAAAATAATCATGGACAACTTTAAAATGGTTTCCAAAATAGGCCTTAGGAAAAATTAATGTCTCTCACTCAATAATGGCTACAAGACCCATTAGAATGTTTCCAACAAGGCTTAACAAGGTTTAGGCATAGAAAAAAATGCCTCTCACTCTCATCATTACTTTTAAGAGTGTCTAATTACAACCTTTTACATTATTAACATTAAGGTGAATACCCCCAAATGTGCAGTAGTGGTAACTATATGGTTTTTAAACCCCCCATTACAAACATGTGCAAAATAATAAAAAAGAAAAATGCCATCATCATCACACTTGTCTCGCAATTCTGAGACTTCTGGATGTAAACATGACTACTTTATGTCAAAGTGTCAAAATGGCCTCATACTGCACCGTCTTGATTTGTGTGCAAGGCTCAAACAATGAATTTCCTATAATAATTCAGATATTGTTGCCTTGTAACACTCAAAGATCACCTAAATATGCAACATGCATTCACCCTCTTGCAATTTACAAAAATAGGCAAAAACCATAAATGTATAAAACTTACATTGGGTTTTGTGCCAAGGAACTCAATCAACTACTCAAATATCAGCATAAATACCACTATCAAGTTTGTCTCGTCATTCTGCAACTTTTGACTGTAAACTCGACCCTGTTCTAAAAGTTGCAACTCTGCCTCGAAAAATGTGTCAGGAAGACATGGGCTTCACCATAGCCTTCAATTTACACAGATTGAATCCAAAATATGACTACACCAGTGGATTCGTGGCAAGAAATCATACAAAAATGACTATATTTTTGTCAAATTCCATCACTGTCACTTCCAGGCCCCTCTTGGGCTCTCTGCCTCAAAATTTGTGCCACAACAAGGTTGTACCTCTACATTAAATGTCTGCATCATCTCAAAAAATGCACTAGAATGGACCATTCGTCGTACCTCCCATCTGTTGGAAAAGCAATGGATTTGAATATTATTTGGTAGGTGGAGCTTGCAAAGCTACCCTCATTGCATGTTGGGAAATTGTATGTAATATTGGGGGGGAGACCCAGGGTCAAACCCATGGGCTCCCCTTTGGGATTCCCATTACAACCATTCTAATATATATGTTAAATATGGTTTGAAACTATAACCATCTACCATTTAACATCGGTTTCCTTCAAATTGCAAGGGTTCTATTGGTTGACCACCAATTTTTGGGGCTTCGGTGGTTGGTCGTCGGTCGACCTTTTTAAATTTGGATTTTTTGGACCCAACCCTCATTGGGCATCCGAGGGGTGCCACATGGATCCCCATGATTGGGCCACATGGAACTCTATTATTGTCCAATCAACAGTCCAGTGGTGGTCCAGTCAACGATTGTGCCATCTGCCTTGTCACCTCCATACTACCACGTCATTTGTACGGATGACACATGGCTCAATTTTACTGGTCAATTTGGACCCCTGAAAAGGCCAAATCCACCTAACATGTGGAAACCTCTCGTGATGCCACATCCTCTTCCACATTAGAACCATACTAATTAGTCAGTCGACACGTCACCTGTTGTGTCAGAGTCATATTTCCATATTAACATTTTGTACGGTCTAGTCACTCTGCTGACGTCATCACTATATAACCACGTCAGTCGACACATCAATATTCGTACTACCATGTGGCATCCATATGGATTCCATGTGGCACATATTTACTAGTCCACATGGACCCCTAAAAGTGCCATGAATTCATGACACATGGCAGCCTCTCGTGTTGTCACATCAACATGTTGACACCATGCTGACATTATGATGACGTTAGCATTATATGGATTTTTCCAGATTTCCATGTTTGCCAAAAATTTCAAATGGCCATAACTTTTGCATCCGGAGTCTGTTTGAGGTGTTTTTTGTGTTGTTGGAAAGATATAGTTGAGCTCTTCAACTTGTTTTTGTTTTCATCGAATTCTGGGCACTTTTATTTTTTGCCATTTTTTTTTTCAACTGAGAAGGATCCACTTGGATCAAGCCTCCAACTGCATAGGCTCTGGTACATGCTTCTTGCTTGGTGTAGGATGAAGCACAGAGTGAAGCTTCCAACATTTCCCGATCTAGTGACCACTCATTTGGAAATGAGTGCAATAGTTTTGTGACTTCATGTCCTTCTCACCTTCATTGTAAGGAGCTTTCCTCTTCGAATACTTTGCAACACTCTTGTTTTACCAAGATTTTCTAGGAGACTTTGATTTCCTTCGAAATCTCATGTTAGATCTATCACTTTCAAAAAGTGATGTGCCATAATATTTCTTATATGGTGTTGGTGATGATCTCGACTCTTTTCTTGAAGAATCCTCTGCTTCTACTACTTTTGAGCTGTCTCTTTCACCATACATTGATCCTACATAGCAGGGTCTTCCTTCAACCTCTAGTGGTTGAATGATGTCGTGGCCATCAATACCAAGACCTACTCCTTTATACCCCATCTTCCTCAACAATTTCAAGCCAATGGCCTTGGTGTGCCTTTCAAAAACTCCAAAAGAAGCATCATCATTAATAAGGGAAGGAATTGAACATGGAGAATTCTTTACCTCCATTCATGTTTGTGACACTTGATCATCTTCATGAAGTTTGGCCAACTACTCCTCCTAGTTGGATGAAGTTGTATATGAGGCTTATAGGAAACCACCTTGGTTACCTAGTGTCTAGAGATCATCCTCTATCATCTAAAAATATGTGCAACTATCAACATTTTCCTCACAAAAACCATAACTAGTATACCTTATGTTGGCACCAATTATTGCAATGGGGTAGTTTCTCTCTGGTTTCAGGCCCTTGGTGTTAAATGGATGAAGTGGAGCTTAAAAAATCCATCAAATGAAGTTATCCAAGGTCACAACCATGAGCACCCAAGCGCAGCACAGGGAAGATGTTCAGTTCCGGGTTAAAAATGCAAGCAGGTGGGCAGCTCTAGTATTCAACGACGAGGATCAATCGATGGAGCAGATCGATGGTCAGAGGGTAATTGTGGTCAATGGAGTTGCACGAGGTTTATTGCAAGAGATAGCGCCCATATCTCTGAAATGATCAGGGTCGTCTGATCCAGTGGGGACAGGTGGTAGCTAGTCGTCGTTTCGGGGATCGCAAGTTGGAAGGACAGGGTTCTCCCTTGGGTTTCAAAACCCCAAAACATGAAATGTGATAGCCACAAGAGACTGGCCCGTAGTCATGGACCAAGTTTAGGTGGATAGGCAGGGCCTAAAGAAGAGGACAGGGGGATTTCGGTATATTTAAAGTGAAAGCACCGATGCGATCTGAACCATCCACCCTGGGGATACGTGGCGAAAATCCATGGTTTCGCAGGTTGAGAAACCAGGAGAATGAGACAGGATACATCAAGTATCCCCAGTGCACGAAACCCCGAAAGGACTAGGGTTGTTCAATGATATCGATCTCGGTCGTCCGATCTTAGAAGACATGCGGCGGAGGGTCCAGGCCAGAAGGGGCCCAACGTCGAAATATTGATCCAGGCCATTCAACCAGGGGGTGCATGGCGCACAATTAAGCTCGGTCGCTATTTTGGCTATCGGGACTTCAAAGGACAAAGGGTTGCTCCTCCAATGCATTTTGAAACCCTGAAACATGAGATGTGAAAGCCCCGAGGGATAGGCCCGCGATCCTAGACAGTGATTATATGAGCGAGGGGTAAGGAAATCACTAGCACAATGTAGCCCCCTTCGCGATTTCGACAATCGGGATTATCAAGGGTGAGGAGTGTACTCCCTCCCATTGTCGATACCCGAAATCCGTGGAGCACCTTTGGTTTTAGTCCAAGGTCACAACCCACTATCATATGGAAAGTAGGGCCAAAGGGAAAATATAGGCGCTTGTTCAGACTACAGATGGCTAAGAGCTGGATAAGGAAGAAATCTGGTTCGTCGATGCTTAGGGAAGATCAAGCCGTTGGTTTGGATAGGGAAATTTCGCAACACAGGGTATCGGGGATCCTGGACACAGCATGAGGAAATCCCTGAAAGGAAAATGCCAAAGCATCCTTGAAGACAGTTGCATGGCCCTGTGGTTATGTTGAGAGTGAAACTTGAAGAAATGAAGGTTGGCCTCCAAGATTTGGAAAGCCGACACGTGGTCACTCTCTGTGTATTTAGTCTCGGCTACTCTCCATGGAAGAAGCAGTTAATGAAGATTGAGCAGGTGGTTGAGACTTCAGCTCAACCCATAAATGGAAGGCGTGGGGAGGGTTAGAAGCAGTCAGCTTGTGGTACTCCGATGGACATTTTCCCTACAGAATCCATGTCGTCTGAAGTAGTGTCAGACAAGAAGCTATGTGTACAGTCTGAAGGAAGATCATGCGCACATAAAGCCTTAAATGAGGTAGCTCATCTACCCTCCTGGGGCCAAGGAGGTGAATTTATCTAAGTATATAGACTCAGTTTTCATATTTTGTAAGGGGGTGGGTAGAGCTAAGCTCCCTGTTGTATGGTTTTGATGAAGCACTGGTTTCTCTGATCATGTATGTGCATCCAAGATTTCTTATTTAAATGGCAATCATCTTTCTTATTTACTCTATTTTCTTTCTAATGCTAAGGAGTTCATGATCGACAGATTTGCATGAACCATTGTGATTGTGTTATGATAAATGATTTTTTGTAACGTTGTGATATTCCTTAGTTTCCTTGTGATTTAAATTATAGGTGTTCTCGTGTTTAATCATTCATCCTTGGGGTTGTTGAAAGGCCTAACGTCTTTGGTTGACCTCTACATTTTCTCGTTAATGTCTTCCTCCTACTTACCCTTACTACAACCTACTGACTAAAGTTAGACTAAGACCTAGCCTGTTCATACATAATTCGGTCCAGGATTCTAAGTTAAAATGATATCATTCTGAGTCTACTCTCTTTCGATCACCCTTGATAAACAAATCATGACATAAACTGATGGGTGTCGGGCTCTGCTCCTGCTGCAATCCAGGAGTGATTTCTGACGCTAAAATTTCTGGCCCCGTTGTTGGGGACAAAGTTGAATATTTTCCCTAGGATTGAACGACATTGAGCCTCTAATTCTGAAGGTGCATCAAGCATCAAAGCCCTACAAGATTGCTACTATGAACCTGGCGACTCCATTGTGACAACTCCATTGTGACGAACTTGATGTTTTAGTTGTGGCTTCGAGTGGCATACACATGCGATCTCATCCACAGTCGCCTCTAGTTACACCTGAAGAAGATCCTGAGAAGCTTGTCAGAAAGGGAAGGGCCCTTGAAGGAGAAACTTCTGTTGTTGAACCAGGTACTTCTGACAGTTCTCATCTTCCTCTATTAGAAACTCCATTTTTTGTTTCTCATTTTCCCAGCCGACCTGTTACTAAAGTTTCCAATTTTCTAAACTTTGGGAGTGTTCCTTCTGAGTTTTCTTCTCCTGGTTCGAGACTGGAGGGAGAAAATTTTGTCACTCCTATCTCCCATGACATTGCATCTTGTTCTAGCCCTAGGACCATAGAATATTTCCCCACTCCTAGCTTCGCCACCCCTCCTTTTATTACTGTGGCTGCTACTGCAAAGAGAAAATCATCTTCTCATTCAAGCCTTGTATCCTTCTCTCTGAATCCTCCATTGTTTCCTATTCTACCTGAAATCTTAGCTCCAGTATCCCCTGTGCGAACTCCTTCTCCTCCTAGTTCTCCTCCACCTAATATTCCCATGGCAGGAGAAAACCCCCCCATGACTAAAATGGAGGCTATAATAGCTACTAGGTATGATCCCCTTGTGTTACCTCAGCCTCTCAATGCCCTTCCAGCAGATGGCTACCTTAAGCAATTACCCAGGTTCACAAGCGAAGGAGACATATCTGCAGAACAACACCTTGAATCCTTTTACATTTTCACAAATGATCTTGTTATCATGCATGCAGATGTATGGATGAGGATTTTTGTCCATAGCCTTGAAGGCGAGGCCAAGAAATGGTTTAAGGTCCTGACTCTTGGATCTATTGATGGGATTGAGGCTTTGGAAAATGCCTTCTTGAGACAGTGGGGAGACAAAAAAGACTTTGTGTATTACATGACAGAGTTTGGGTCCTTGAAATGAATGGAAGGAGAGTCTGTCTCTGATTTCTCCAAGAGATTCAATAAAATGTACAATAAGATTCTCATTGAGATAAAACCCTCAGAAGCCTCTGCCAAAATCACTTATTCTAGCGCTTTTGATCCCGATTTATGCCTCTTGTTGAGGGAAAGACGAGCCATTTCCTTAGCTCACATGCAGGATTCAACTATGGAAGTTGAGTCAAATATATTGGTTGTTGACCGACTCGGAAATAAATCAGATAGAGATATGCCCATCAAGAGAGGTGAACCCTCCTCATCAGGTTCCTCTACCCTTCCCCCCCAAGAGAACAAGGTAAATAAAGTACTGAAATCACTTTCGGCTAGGATGGAAAGGTGGGAATTAGAAGGGAAGCCCATATATAGAAACCCCCAAAGTAATGATAACAGAGGTTTCAGGAGGCCAAATAATAATGTCCCTCAAATTATTCCAAGGGAACAAAGGAAAAGAGATAGAGACGACCACAGGATCCAAACCCCTCTTCAAAATAACCTTACTGTTGATGGGGAAGGAGAGGAGATCGATGAGCTTGGTCCTGAAATCCATTGTTTTGGAGACACCTCCCCTTTCCCCCATTTGACTCAATCCGCATATGAAGAATCCCTTGTGAACATTCAAAACAACGAGTTGGGTAAGGGGGAGAAGGCCAAAGGCAACAGTCCTAATAGATACAACCTCAGGTCAAAGAGGAATGAAGGGAAGGTTGATGTTCTTGATCAGCCTCTTATAGCAGAAAGGCCTGCTAAGCCTACAACGTGCACTACCAAGGAAAGGATCACTCAGAATATTTCTCCAATAGCCAAAGACCCTGTCCTTGAGGTAAGAGAAGCTCCTAAGCCTCCTTCTTCCTTTAGTTTTGAGCATGAAATTCAAAAAATTAGAATTCTTGTACCCCTCTCGGAACTAGTTAAAAAAGAATATTTCAAAAGGTCCCTCTCCAAGCTACTACAGTCTAAGTCCCCCCAGCCTTCCACAGACTCGGTAAATATGCAAGACGAAAAGCCAGCAGATTTCCTAGGTCCCATGGGAGAAGACATAGACAATTCATCCCCTCCCTTCTACACATCCTTGAACATACATGATAAGGTGCTACATAATTGCCTCATGGATTCAGGAGCTTCCCACAACCTTATGCCCAAAATAGTCATGGAAGAATTGGGACTGGAAGTAATGAAGGCCTATCATGATTTGTATTCTTTTGATTCAAGGAGGGTGCAATGTATTGGATTCATAAAAGACCTGGCAGTATCATTGTTTTAGCTGCCCATGAAGAGTGTGGTCATGGACATTGTGGTAGTTGATGTCCCTCTCAAGTTTGGCATGTTGTTGTCAAGATCTTGGCTTAAAAATCTTGGAGGGACATTACAGATGGACCTCACATATGACATCATTCCAGTCTTTGGAGGGGAACACAGAAGATTGTATAGAGAGGCTCAGCTGGCATATATTGTTAGTGATGAGGTAGACCCCACCAATCACCCTATATTTGCACTTGACACTGATATGGGGTCTAGTTTATTGCAGCTCACTGATACTCTTGAAGCCCTTCTCGAAATCAAAAAGCAGCTCATTTTTTGTAATGAAATACCTCCTCCAGTTACCTCTGTGTGGAAATTGTTCTTCGATGGAGCCTCTTCTAGTGAAGGTGCTGGCGTTGGAGTGGTTTTGGTGTCACCTTGTCAGGAAACCATATCCATGTCCTACAAGATAGAGTTCGAGACCACCAATAATATGGCATAATATGAAGCGCTTGTGTTAGGTTTGAGAGCCGTAAAAGAAATGGGAATTGAAGAGGTAGCAGCGTTCGGAGATGCAGAGTTGATAGTTCAGCAGACCAAAACTGCTTATCAGGCTAAGCATCCTCGACTCAGAAGTTACATAAATGAGGTATGGGACCCAATTGACAATGTTTTCTCAGCATTCAACATTTCATTTATTCCAAGAGAGGAAAATACCTTGGCTGATTCCCTAGCTGTTTCAGCTAGCCAGTTTAACATCCATTTTCCTCCTAAGATCAAGCATGAGGTTGAGATAAGATATAGGCCCTCTGTACTAGACAATATCAAGCATTGGAAGGTATTCGAGGATGATCTAGAAATCAGAAAATTTCTTGAGTCTGACGATGAATTCTCTGCATTGCACATTGATCAGGATCCTGATCCCGAAGGTGACCTTCACCCTGAGATTTTTTCAAACAAAATTGTGAATCACCATATTGTTCAGTTGCCTAGAAATCACATTCCAAAGGGACTAGTTCCTTTAGAAAGATTGTTCGATGGGAATGATGTGGCAGTAAAGGGTAAGGTATCAAATGAGGAGGATGATGTAACCAAGTGAAACATTGGCACAGAGGAAAAAACCAAAATTTATCAAGTTGTCCAACAGCTTGTCAAAAGAACAAAGGGCTGAGTATACCAAGTTGTTGAGGGAATTTGTTGATATATTTTCATGGACCTATGAAAACCTCAAGACATACGACACCTCTTTCATTGAACACAAGATCCCACTCAAAGAAGAAGGAAAACCATTTAGGCAAAAACTAAGACAAATCAATCCTCTGTTGTTGCCTATTATGGAGAAAGAGGTGAAGAAGCTACTGGATACCCAGATCATTGTGCCTTTGAGATATTCAGAGTGGGTGGCCAACTTAGTTCCGGTAAGGAAGAAAAATGGCGAGACCAGACTCTATGTTGACTTCAAGAACCTGAATAGGATCTCAAAGAAAGACAATTACCCATTGCCCAAAATGGAGCACATACTTCAAAGGGTAACAGGAGCATCCAGGATTTCAATGATTGATGTTTACTCTGGCTCCAATCAAATCTTTGTTCTCCCTGAGGACAAAGAAAAAATAACGTTTACCATTCCTTGGGGCACATTCATGTATGCTAAAATTCCCTTTGGATTGATGAATGCAGAGGCAAATTTTCAACGATCCATGGACATAGCCTTCATTGGGGAAAGGGATAAGTTTGTGGTTATTTATCTGGATGACATCACAGTCTTTTCCAGATCTAATAAAGAACATTGTTTCCACTTGAAGAAGGTTTTCTTGAAATGTAGGAGATTTGGTCTCTCATTAAACCTCGAGAAATATTTGTTTTCTATGAAGGAGGGGAAGTTGTTAGGCCATATAGTATCAACAGAGGGAGTGAGGATTGATCCCAGCCGGGTAGAGGCTATCCAGGCCCTGTCACTTCTCAGGTTCGTAAAAGAGGTCCAGGCTTTCTTGGGAAAGATTAACTTTCTTAGAAGGTTTGTCTCAAATTTTGTTGAGTTGGTGAAACACATCACAGTTATGCTCAAAAGGGGGAATAAAGTAAAATGAACTGTCGAACCTAGAAAATCATTTGACCAAATCAAAAAAGCACTGACTGAAGCACCTGTGCTTATCAGTCTTGATTACTCAAAGGATTTCATAATTTTTTCTTTTGCCTCTTTTGATACGGTGGTTGCTTTCCTACTACAGAAGAATGATGCGCGGATAGAGCAGCCCATTTCCTTTTTCAGAAGAGCACTGAAGGATGTTGAGATCAGATATGAAATTCTGGAGAAGCAGGCCTATGCCCTAGTTAAATCTCTCAAAGCGTTCAGATTCTATGTCCTACACTCAAAGGTCACTACATACATTCCTTCCGCTTCTGTGAAGGACATTCTTATACAACCTGACTTAGATGGGAGAAGGGGTAAATTAATTGCCAAGATCTTTGAGTTTGACCTGGAGATAAATCCCACCAAGTTGGTTAAAGGGCAGGGTTTAGCCAAGTTGCTGGCTGAATCAAATTGTAAGGCCTTGGGGGTCAATTTCATCAATGTTTGCTCAGATATTCAACAAGTTGAGTTGTCCAACAAAGATACTCAGGACAACTTGTCATTAGCAGAATGCACCTAGTATAAGGACCTTATATATATTCTGCTAGAATTAAATCCCCCTGATGGAATGGGGAAAAGAAAGGCACGAGCTCTAAAGCTCAAGGCAGTCAAGTATTACCTTATTGACCAAGTTTTATACTAGAAAGACCCTCTGGGGGTGCTTCTGAGATGTTTGAACCCACATGAGGCCCCAAGAGTCATGTTTGATTTCCATAGCAGTCTATGTAGGGGACACCACTTTTGGAAGACCACAGCCCACAAAATTCTCAAGGATGGGTACTACTGGCCCACCTTATTCATTGATGTCTGCAAAGAGGTCAGAGCCTGCATCAAATGCCAAAGGTTCTCAGGGAAGAAACAACTCAAATATCTTCCACTAAAGCCTGTAGTAGCTTCAACACCCTTTCAACAATGGGGGTTGGACTTCATTGGAGAAATTCACCCTCCTTCAAGTGGCCAGCACAGATGGATCCTGACTGCAACAAACTATTTCACCAAGTGGATAGAAGTTGTCCCCACCAGGAGTGCTTCACACATGGTAATTATCAGCTTCCTGGAGGATATCATAGCCAGATTTGGCTATCCCAGCAAAATTGTCACTAATAATGTTGCTTCTTTCAAGTCTGAACCTCTGGTTAAGTTCTATGAGCAGTTTGAGATTTCACTAATTCATTCCACTCCCTATTATCCTCAAGGAAATGGACTGGCAGAGTCTTCCAATAAAAGTTTGATCAAGCTCATTAAAACATTGTTGGAAGACAATAAGAAAGCATGGGATTCAAAGCTCAAATTCGCTTTGTGGGCTGATCAAGTGACAACAAAGAAGTCCCTGGGAACTTCCCCTTTTCAACTTGTTTATGGGACAGAAGATGTATTTCCCAGTCAGTTGGCTTTGCTTGTGGAAAAATTCTTTCAAGATTATGAAGGAGAGCCATATCATATGGTCAAAATAATTCATCAACTAGTGGAAGTGCAGCAGGCAAGAGAACAGGTATTGAACAGAGCTCACAGTCATCAACAAAATATCAAGCAAGCCTTTGACAAGAAGGTCGGAAAGGAACAATTCGAGCTAGGAGATCTTGTGCTTAAGTGGGATGTGCCCAGGAAGGATAGAGGAAAACACAACAAGTTTGAAGCCCTCTGGATTGGGCCCTTCAAAATCTCTGAAGTATTTTCAAACAATACTTATAGGTTGTAGGATTTGGGAGGTGGAGAAGTTTTTGATAGCCCAGTGAATGGGCATTTCTTGAAGAAATGTTTTGTTTGAGCCTTAAATGGCTCCTCTGTTTTTGTAAATATTGTTTTTCTTATTTTTGTTTTCGATTTCAATAATGGAATCCTAACCCAACAGAAGGAAACTGGAACTACAAAAGGATTTCTTAGAGCATCACATGCACGACTCTATCCCCCATGGAGCCTAATGTTGGCACCAATTCTTGCAATGGGGTAGTTTCTCTCTAGTTTCGGGCCCTTGGTGTTAAATGCATGAAGTGGGGCTTAAAAAATCCATCAGATGAAGTTATCCAAGGTCACATCCATGAGCACCCAAGCGAAGAACAGGGAATATGTCTAGTTCCAGGTTAAAAATGCAAGTAGGCAGGCAACTCCAGTATTCAACGGTGAGGATCAATTGATGGAGCAGATCGACGGTCAGTGGGTAATTGCGGTCAACAGAGTTGTGCGAGGTTTAGCGCAAGAGATAGCGCCCATATCGTCAAAATGATAGAGGTCGTACGATCCAGTAGGGACAGGTGGCAGCTAGTCGATGTTTCGGGGATCGCAAGTTGGGAGGACAGGGTTCTCCCTTGGGTTTCAAAACCCTGAAATGCAAAATGTGATAGCCCCAGGAGCATGGTCCGCAGTCACGACCCAAGGTTCGGGGAATAGGCGGGGCCTAAAGAAGAGGACAGGGGGCTTTCGGGATATTTAAAGTGAAAGTGTCGATGTGATCTGAATCGTCCACCCTAGGGACGCATGGAAAAAATCTATTGTTTCATAGATTGAGCAACCAGGAGAATGAAACAGGATACATCATGCATCCCCAGTGCACGAAACCCTAAAAGGATCAGGTTCATTCAATGAGATCGATATCGACCGTACGATCTTAGAAGACACGCGACGGAGGGTCCACGCCAGAAGGGGCCCCACGTCTAAATATTGATCCAGGCCATTCAACCAGGGGGTGCGTGGCACAGGATTAAGCATGGTCGCTATTTCGGCTATCGGGACTTCAAAGGACAAAGGGTTTCTCCTCCACTGCATTTCGAAACCCCGAAACGTGAGATACAAAAGCCCCCGGGGATAGGCCCACGATCCTAGCCAGTGATTATATGAGCGAGGGGTAAGGAAGGCACCAGCACGATGTAGCCCCCTTCAGGATTTTGGCAATCAAGATTATCAAGGGTGAGGAGTTTACTCCCTCCCATCGTCGATACCCAAAATCTGTGGAGAACCTTTGGTTTTCGCGTAAGGTCACAACCCACTATCATATGGAAGTAGGGCCAAAGGGAAAAGATATGCGCTTGTTCATACCAAAGACAGCTAAGAGCCGGATAAGGAAGAAATCTTGGCTGTCAATGCTAAGGGAAGATCAAGACGTTGGTTTGGATAGGGCAATTTCGCAACACAGAGTATTGGGGATCCTGGACACAGCATGAGGAAATCCCCGGAAGGAAAATGCTGAATCATCCTTGAAGACGGTTGCATGGCCTCGTGGTTACGTTGAGAGTGAAACCTGAAGAAATGAAGGTTGGCCTCCAAGCGTTGGAAATCTGACACGTGGCCACTTTCTGTGTATTCAGTCTCGCCCACCCTCCATGGAAGAAGCAGTTAATGAAGATTGAGCAGGTGATTGAGACCTCAGCTCAACCCATAAATGGAAGGAGTGGGTAGGGTCAGAAGCAGTCAGCTCATGGTACTCCGATGGACAGTTTCCCTACAAAATCCATGTCGTCTAAAGCAGTGTCAGACAAGAAGCTGTGTGTACAGTCTGAAGGAAGATCATGCGCCCGTAAAGCCTTAAATGAGGTAGCTCAGCTACCCTCCTAGGGCCAAGGAGGTGAATTTATCTGAGTATATAGACTCAATTTTCATATTTTGTAAGGGGGTGGGTAGAGCTAAGCTCCCTGTTGTATGGTTTTGATGAAGCACTGGTTTCTCTGATCATGTATGTGCATCCAAGATTTCTAGTTTAAATGGTGGTCAACTTTCTTATTTACTCTATTTTATTTCTGATGCTAAGGATTTCATGATTGACAGATTCGCATGAACCATTGTGACTATGTTATGATAAATGATTTGTTGTAATGTTGTGATATTCCTTAGTTTCCTTGTGATTTAAATTCTAGGTGTTCTCGTGTTTAAATCATTCATCCTTGGGTTTGTTGAAAGGCCTAACGTCTTCAGTCGACCTCTACATTTTCTCGTTAATGTCTTCCTCCTTCTTACCCTTACTACAACCTACTGACTGAAGTTAGACTAAGACCTAGCCTGTTCATACATAGTTCGATCCAAGATTCTGAGTTAAAATAATATCATTCTGAGTCTGCTCTCTTTCGATCACCCTTGATAAACAAATCATGACATAAACTGATGGGTGTCAGGCTCTGCTCCTGCTGTAATCCAGGAGTGACTTCTGATGCTAACACCTTCCATGGCTACAAGTTTGTCTAGTATTGGAGGGGCTTTCAACTTCTCCTGTAGTGGAGCATTCCCCAACTTTTTCCTCCATAGCTTGTAGCTACAGTCGTAGTTTTCTCTTTTCTTCTTCAAATTCTTGAAGCAACCTCCTCAATTCAATGTTCTCTGCTTGAATGGTCTGGTTGATCTATTCAATCTCATGAAGCCATGCTTTCTTCTTTGCCTTGCCCAATATTATTCACAATCTACAAAACTTGTCAGACCTGCTCTGATACCACTTGATCCAAGAATTTCTGTAAGAGATTTCTCTACAAAAATTATATGATGAGGATCTTTTACTAACGCTTAATCACATGTGAACATGAGAAAATAATCATTAAGAATTTCATATGAATGTAAGAAAATTGTCATAATTGTGTGAATATTTGTAATTAAATCTCTACTTAATCAAGGGAGAATTCAATCAAAACTCACACATTCAATTTGACACCCATGTGTTAACGAAGTTCACCAAAATCTTATGACTACATCTCTAAATCCACTTGGAATATGAATCGCTTTGTTATCCTTCCTTTAACAAGGGCTGAAACCTTCTCACAAAATGTGGTACATGCTCCATACAAGGATGAAAACCCATCGCAACCTTCTCTAATACAAAGAGAACTTAAGGTTCTCACATAAGTGACATTTTCTCATATACCAGAAGGACTACATTCCTCACAATGCAATCTCTCTCTCCAAGGGGCCTCCTCCACAATTATTACATAAGGAATTTATATTGTTTCCCCCTCTCCATAATTCAAGGAGACAAGATCCACAATTTTAGGATCTAACAACAACTCAAGGACAAAAATGATAAATAATCTCAACCAACCTTAACTTCCCCTTGAGACTAGGAAACCACTTGTTATAAAATTAAGAAGAATCCCAAACCAACTCATTAGACTCCCAACTTCCTCTAATTCAAGGAGACAAGATCCACAATTTTAGGATCTAATAACAACTCAAGGACAAAAATGAGAAAGAATCTCAACCAACCTTAACTTCCCCTTGAGACTAGGAAACCACTTGTTATAAAATGAGGAAGAATCCCAAACCAACTCATTAGACTTCCAATTTCCTCTTAAAATTAGGAAACAAATTTGTGAGGTGGATTCTCACACAAAACCAATTTCCCCTTTTACAAATTAAATGGAAAAAACATGAGTAATTCCACTCACTCCAAGTATTAATCATTTTTGAATGAATAATGCATGATCTTCTCACACTCATTTAAAGTATTAATAATTTTTTTACAATTTTAAATGGGGCATTAATCATTATTTTAAACTTTTTCACCTATCATCAATCATTTTAATGATCTTCTTCATGGTGTTCAAAGTATTGAATCCTTGTGTGGAGAGCCTCTTGGACCAGGCTATGTGTTGGAATTGCCCGAGAAGATCATTGTCTAGATTCTTCACTCTTTTATCGAGGTGGTAACACTTTGCTAGATCTTCAGGTCGAAATGATGCTATGGGATCCACCCTGCAATTTCAAATATACCTGTTTCTCAGATTGACATGCTTTATTGTCCAGTTGATGGCATCGACACAGAGGAATAAAACAACATGGGATACTACTCTAAATATGCCAAATCTTCTTATGTTCTTGAATATTTTTATCTTGTCTTGGTCTTCAACATCAGTGGAGAAATTTGATTTCTTAAACATGTGATACAAATATCCCCAATTGAGTGTCTCTCCTTCCTTTTCTAGAATCCCTGAGGTATCATCATATGTGGCTTCAACCACTTCTAGTTCATCTTTGCTCTGTGATCCATTGCCTGAGACCTTGGTGATAGATTCCTTGCTTGCTTCCCTTTTGGGAGCCATATCTAAACCTGCAAGGAAAAGGTGGTATTAGTACAAAGATTAAAATAAAAAAATAATACATAATTTTATCTAAGTATCTCTAGATACCTGAGGATTCACTTGAACTAATTCTTGGTGGGAGATCGTCATCTAAAGACGATAAAATGATAGCAGGCACGTTGGATAGTCTGGTGAAAATCAGAGGAAAAATGACTCAAAGGATGCTCTAAATTCAAAATCAGACAAGTTAATATTAAGTTCTCCGATGAAAATAGGAGAAGTTGATGACAAGTGTTTCGATGACTATCAACACAATTGTTGTGAAACGATTTGATGACTATTGGCATCGTTGGTGTGAAAGGCAACGAAAATCATTGGTGGAGTTACTTGAAAGGCTCTGATAAAGGTTGGAGACTGATCGGTGAAGTTAATTTTAACTCCTCCACTCATATCAGAGGAATTGATATGAACTCCTCTGACACAATCAGAGGAGTTGATGAGAAAATATTTGATGATTTAGATAAATAAGATAAGTTGTGTCCAAACCTTCCATAGTTAGTCGGAGAATTTCATTCCAACTATGTTGATAGTTATCGGTGGAGTTGAATGGTAGGTTTCTGAAAATTTTGTTGCAACTCCCTGAAAATGAAAAATTTATATTATTCGGTACTAAGATTCGTTGTATGGTTTAATCCAAGCCAATGATCGAAATATTTTGTCGAGGGAATTCCGAACTTGATTTAATATGTCCCCTATCAATTGAATAAGGTTGATGATGTCTTTGTGTCGAAGTATCAGACTTTGAAAAATAATGGTTTAGGGCTAGGGGTGGAAGCCACAGGTTTGGTTTGGACAGGCCTGAGATAATACCAAAGATTTGATGATGGAAAATCTCTCTACAAGGAGTAGGGTCAAAGTGGAGGAAGAAATGAATAGAATTATCGTGATAGTCTTGGGAGGGTTCTAGGGAAAAAATAAACAAATAAAATTATCCTTAACATGAAAAAGAACCCTAGCCCTAGGAAGAAGAAAACAAAGAGGAATGGAGGGATTACCTGGAACGCATAGATGCATGGAAGATTGTGATTAGACGAGGGTGAGTAGGCTAGGGATCGACATACTTTTGTTCTTTTTGAGTTATCCTTCTCCTTTCGACAATCGATGCAATACTATTAATCAGAAGATCGAGCACATTTATATAGGAAAGGTGTGAGTTCAAGCATTAAATGCAGTTGGTAGAATGATCGACGAAGATAAATTTAAGTCCTCCAATACACATCATATGACTTTGTGGGAAGTCCTTCGATGTGCATCAAAGGACTTAGCACGAAAATTGTCGGAGTCAATTGGAGAGGATGGAGACAACTCCTACGATGCATTCAAAGAAGTTGGCACTAAATATTTCGATTTCATCAGAGGAGTTAAAAGCAACTTGAGCTATGGAAAGACCAATCAGAGGAAAAAAACAAGAACTCGTCGAATCTTATCGCTGGAGTTGGGAATAACTCCTCCAATGTACATCAAAGGGGTTGAAGGTAACGCCTCCAATGTACATTGGAGGAGTCTTAATTAACTTTGCCAAAAAGTTTAAAAAGACAATATTTTGAAAACTTACAGCGCTTCCGATTTGAGGGATGTGGACTTAGGAAAGGTGAGGCTTGAGGAATGAGTTTTTGGAGCAAGATGAAGAAACTAATAGGGGAGATTATCAAAGTCGAAAAAAAATACAAGGGGCCCCATTTTCTTGAGAGGATTTTGCACATAGATTATAGGAAAATGGAGGGTTGTAGTGTCTGGCACAACAAAACTTTACCATGGAAAATTTCGACCCATTTTTAAACAAATTTTGAAAAAAATAAATGGATCAAGCATAGCATTAATTGTTGGAAATTTATATATAATAATGAATATATGGTTTTAATACATGTTGTGGCACATTGTTTTGGTAAAAATACATGGTATTAGGATATTGTTTTGGAAAAAACAATTACTTATTGGAAATATATAAGTAATAATGAATACAATCCCTAGCACATATACCCCACATATGGTACAATGTGGGGTTTAGTCCCCATCCATCCATGTTCAAATCCCAAGGGGGGTGACCTTGACCGAACTAGTGTGTGAAACTTGTACATATGGGGTCCACCTTAGAATCCCTTGGTTGTATGTGTGTGTTGTCAAAAAAATAAAATAAATTAATACACATGGTTTTGGTAAAAATACATAATTTGCATGTGTTGTCAAAAATAAAATAATGAATACATGGTTTTGGTAAAAATACATAGTTTGTGTGAGTTGTGAAAAAAATAAAAATAATGAATACATGGTTT
>SNQJ01S0156831.1:0-14670 GCA_010110895.2 Picea sitchensis
ATATTGTGCATGGTGTATTGTGGTGTATTGGTGTAACTCTTATACTATTGTTCATTTCTCATTGGATATAATTGAATGGTTTAATTATAAGTTGAAAAAGGTTTTTAAATTGCACTTGATACTGATTCACCCCCCTCTCAGTATCAACATTCACTTCAGTATCAAACTGATGCCTTCGCTTATATTATATGTTTCATGATTGAATTGATTAAAGTTTGCTGGAACGTATGACAAAGAATCATCTTAACTTTGAAAGGGACTTAACAACTATTCAAGGAATCGTCGATCTAAAATTTTTTTCTGACTCGCTTAGGAAGTTCAGCATAGGTAGAGTTAAAGGGTGAAGTAAATTGCGTTAGAATCCAAAATAGTCGAGTGTCGATCTTCATCGGCGTCGGCCGATGAAAGACTTTCTTTTCTGCGAATAAGCCTTGGTAGGGTTTTTTCCAAAGACCGATCCATTTGGCTTCGGAAGTTGAGAGTAATAGTAACCGTCACGTAAATAGAATAATGGCATCATCGACCACCGACCCCTGGTACGATCATGGCATCGGATAAGTTACAACGTGTTAATCCGCAAAGAAAACTACATTAATTTTACTTTTCCCGATTCCATCCAAGATTCGACAGCCATTATACCTATTCCTTTGTGTGATTTCGATGCGTGTGAAGTCCCCAAGTGTAATTCCCACCCACCAGTCGGATGCTCCTTTTATGTTACTTTTTTAAATGACCCTCAACTAATAACGCCATGTTAACATTAACCGATATCGAAAGTTTTAAACGGTGAACACATCGGCGAATTTACAAATGCAATAGTAACAATTATAAAACCCCATGATGAACGCGAAGAAGAAATTAAAATAAGAAAACACAGTTAATTTACATCTGAAAGGAACATGATACATTCAAAACACCTTCGATTTATTCATACAATCAAAAATCCCACCAAACTCGGGTTTATGTACAAATAGGTAACATCGGCGACCTGGATAATCGGTCTGGTCACAGTAGGAATACAAGCCCCTTACAAAAAGAAAAAGAAAAAAGAGAGAGAAAATACTGTCAAGTGGCACCTCGGAGGACACGAGGCAAGAACCCACCCATCATGTATCTCCTATGCACACAACCTCTCTCGAACAGTCCCTCGCGCCTTGTAATGTCTTATGCTTCTTTTTCGTGGTCATCCTTTGTGCCTCGCGTAACTGCACAATTGTATCTTGCACTTCTTGAAGCCGTCTCTGGAGCCAAACTGTGCTACCTTCACGACCCTACGACACCGACACCTCTCGGTTCTTCGCCGCCAATTGGATCTGCAACTCTCTATTCTCTTGGTAGAGTTCAGCTATTGCAAGTTGGGTTCACTCTAACTGTTGAGCAGGACTCTCGATGGGAGAACCTGGTGCTTTTTCATTTCCCTTTCATCTCCCGCTTTCTCTATCGGTATTCCCAGCTGACTCTGACAAGTTGGTAAGCATCATAGAACCCTTAGTGACTGGACATACACTCAGCTCAGCCGAAAGACGGTCTTCCTCCCTTTTTCCCATATATTTCCTAGGCCTTCCTCTTCTCTGTGGTTTTAGCTCCTGAGAAGGCACGGTTCCGATCATACCTCCTTCAAACGTACTCTTTTCCACCCCAAGCTTCGTTGGAGACGTCAACACCATCTCCGAGAAAAGTCTTGTATCTCTTGTTAGAGTTTCAAAGACATGCGAGTCCAATGAGAAAGAGTTCAAGGCACACTGGGGCTTGGACCTAGCACTCTAGCTACCTCGCAGACCCTGTCCCGTGTGTAAATAGGACCCCATAATGCAAGAACGTAGGGACTCGGGCGTCTATAGATGATAAAATACTACTACACAGGATTTCTCCAAGATAAACTCACCAGACCAGAATTCCAGGAGCAGAAGCTCGGCATATGCGTAGAATTCCCCACAGCACTCCTGGAATTTATAGATGAATGAAGGCTCGAAAAAGAGCATGCCAATAAAACACCCACGCCTTGCGACATGATGTTTCGAAAACTTAGCGCACCACAACTTCTCGATGGATGTAATCTGCAACATGTAAATGTCACCGATCAGAGTTGCAGGGAACGTGCGGTACGATCATTCTGATCTCTTTAAACTTCCAATCCCCCATTATTGACGAATGATGTTTGAAATGCTTGGTGATATGAGTTCTGGAAGCATTTAATGACTTCCTTATTTACAGTATCTGACCTTTTGGGAGCATACACGTGCACGCTCAGGTACGACGTCTCCTTCTGGCCCCAAAGGTTGAGCGACTACTATGACAGTTCTGACGCTCATGTATGTCGTACTTAATTTTTTGCACTATGACACACTGACATAACTCATTTAAACTAAATAAGAGTGGCGGATTGGTCCAGATCATCACAAGTCATTCAAAGGAGTGATTGGGATCATGTAAGCACTAAAACGATTAAGACTAGAGAGATACACACGTACACATTGGTTTATTCGGTTTGTTTATGTCTTATCATAGTTTTCTTAGTCGCTAAACTACCTCTACCTTAAGTGCAGGAAAATTTTCCTGGCTGTCGAACAAATCTTGCCCTGTGGCCTCACTGAAGAACTCAACAGAAACACCGAAGCTGGATCACCGGAGAAATGGAGGATTATGGGCTCCCCGAGTTCGGCACCCCCGATAATTTCATTGACTTGAACAACCTGGTCAAGATGCATGTTGAACAAGATGCACTATGGACCAAAGAGTTCCTGAAAATAGTCTATGCGAAGCCAAGGAAAGTACGACAATTCATCGAACATCCGATTAGAGCCCGAACCATGCTACAACAACTCAACTTCAGTTTAGTAAAGTATTAGGTGCATGCAATAGATATCAAGGGAATATATGTGGCCCCGATGAAACAGCATAGATTTCCATGAGCTCAAACTTTTGAAAACTTGTTTTTCAGCTGGACTGAATACAAGAGAAGTCATCCTCTCCAAGAAGTATCTCAAGACGACTGTTAAAGAAGCTGTTAGAAGATAACGCCACGTGGCAATTTCTATTTTGTTTAAACTGCAATTAGTCGTTAGTTTCAGTTAACACTCTATATTATAAATAAATACATCGACCAATTAGTCAAGGGTTGATGGTTGTTGTAATAACTCTTTCTTTTTGGTTGTTAAGAATTATTTTGAGACTGCTATGAATTGAGAAGTCCTTTTGGACCAAAGACAAACTATTTTCATCAGATGCATGTCATTGGACTTGGAAAAGAACTACTTCCTATCCGGTGATTCATGAATGATGCAGTAATGAGTAAGAGCAATTAATTTTGTTGTCAAGTTATCTTTTGCAATGTTTTTATGTTCTTTGCTTTGATGATGAAGATAAATCATTGTGTTATGATGTAATGCATGGTCATGGTAGATGAATTATTTTGCTTTCCATTATCTTATTACATATGTGCTTTCTTTCTGATAGTTAGTTTCTCAGACAGTAATTAGATGCTCACATGGTTAATGTATTAGTACTAGGAATGTGGTACAGAGTAACTGTCTACATGTTGAGCAGCAAGTTATCCCAAGCTTAACCTCTTCCTGGTAGTTAAAACTTAATCCTATTGATTGTCAAGTTGGTTTATGTTGGCTTTAATCTCTCATATCAGCCCCACCCAAGAGAAAAATATAAAAGAAAATAGTCCTAACTGAAGGAAGAGCCTTTGCAAAGAAACACAAAGCCCATCGATAAATCGGTCAGACCACAAGATCTGGAGAACCATTCCATTCTAAATGCTGCAGAGTCTAATTGGGCCTCAGTGGCAGGTTTGGTTCCTAATGTTGAGTCAAGGGATTTAGGTCCCATCAACAGAATTGGCACTAGAAGGAGGGCCTGAGAATGAATGGATGAATATATATTTTATCTATCATTTCAAACAACCTACAGATTCGTAACAGCCCACATGCATGGCTAGTCTGTCACAAGATAGCCCACACACGTTGATTATGCCCGAAACGAATAACTCACCCCAGCCCAAGGAAGAACCTTTTCACCCTGAAATACCTTACGCCCTTCCTCACGAGGAAGTGAATCAATTCAAGAGAATCACTAGAGCCTATGCCCGGTAGATAGGTGTGTTTTCCTTAGCTCCCATCCTCCCTCGAAGAAAACAAAAAAGCAGACTAGTGGTCTACACTCCCGACGAATTTTTTCGTGCACTCCATACAATACTTAATAGATTTTGTGATCACCGAAATCCAAGAACCTCTCGATCTGATACCCGAAACGCCAGTCGTCAAAGTCTCTGAGACTTTTCGGAAGAAGAAGAGTTCAACTCATGCTTAGAATATATGGAGGATAATAATAACCATGAAGAAGAAAGGGAAATACCGCTTCATAACAATCAGCCCTGGTTGGTCGGAGACATCGTGGTCATCCCTGGATGAGTACATAATCTTCCCTGGCATCCGGACAAACCACTTCCGAAGTACGACCCCGAAACTTCAGGATTACCTGAAGATCACATCAAGAATTTCATACTCGCGATCAGACTTATGAACGTTCAATATGAAGACGTAATCTGTAGACTTTTCCCCTACACGTTTGAAAATTCATCTTCCACGTGATATTTCAACTTGCGAGTAGGATTGATAACCAGCTAGACCAAGTTCCAGAAAGACTTTCTAGACAAGTTTGCAGAAGAAACCACTACGGGATCCCTTATGGCCGAGTTATTCGCAACCACCATGAGTTTGAAAGAGAGGGTCAAAGATTTCAACCAGAGGTTCACGACCATCTTAAATAAATTCCATCACATGGCAAAACCAACTCAAGTGTTGCAAATCGAGGTTTATGCCAACGCGCTCCCGGCTTTTATTTCTATGTTTGTAAAAAGAGTCGCTAAGCAAACCCTAGTGGAAAATTTTGAAGAGGCCAAAACGGTAGAATTCCAAATGAAAGGATGTAAATAAGGCTAGGCCTCTCTAGTAAATAAAGAAACCCAGCCCCTTCCCAGGAGGGGACTCCTTTTAACTAGACCACCAGGAAAACAGGTTGAACAATCTCAAGAAAAGGGAAATGGAGATATAGAAGATTTACAATGCATGGTTAAAAAAATATCAAATGAAATCATAGACATGAAGAGAAGTGCAGGGGAGGGAAACCAAGGCCAAAGGCCCTATAAGACCTTCTTTAAAACAAATCTTCCTTTCAAAGCAATTGAACCCCCCCCCAGCCAACTTAAATATTGATCTAGGGAACGTTGCGTTTGATTCTTTTTGCACTTATCATCAGGAAAAACATTCTGAAAGAGAATTCCCTCAATGGGTAAATGCCATGAATTTGATGGCCAATCGATTTCTAGACGAAGTCGCCCTGACTGAACAGCCAAGTAGTTTGGTATTGAATATTGTTGACTAGGAAGAAGTGGATCCAATGTGAGATACAGCCATGTTGATATGGGATCCCGACCTGATCATGCCTTCTGACAACCTGTTTGAGCCCCAAGAGTGACCCACGGAAGTTTCGGCGATACAGATGCATAGTAAAGGTCTACCCGGATCAAAATATACCGACGCCACCCAGGTCTCAGAGAGTAAGGCAACTCCCGATCACCCGAAGACATCTTTCTCTCTCGGTAAGAAACCTATAAGCATTCATACCCCATAATCGCCCAAATTGGATTACAACATGGTCAAAGACTTGAAGAAGTTAAGGGCTAATATATCTGTCATGGACATATGTAGGATTCCCCAGCAAAAGGACTTTTTGCTACAAGCTCTGAGTCCAGAACAAAAAAGGGTGGCGGTGAGCAGCCCAGAAAGAAATCTATTGTCCACTGACCCGATGGGAAAACCAACTGTCAATGCATGTTCGACGGACTGAAAAGAAAAACCTTTTGTTCCCCCGTTCCTCCTGACATTTGAAATCTTCAATAGGAACATCCACAATTGTTTAGTAGATTCTAGAGCATCCTCCAATGTCATGCCCTTGTCTGTCTACATGAAATTGAATTTCGTTCCTCTCAAGATTGATAAACATGTCATACAACTGGATAGGACCCAGGTCAAAGTCATAGGAGAACTCAAGGACGTGATGATCAGGATATTGATGCACCCCATGTTTTTGCAAGTGATCGACATTATTGTAGTAGATATACCAAAGGCATATGGGCTATTACTGAGCCGAGATTGGTCTGAAAAGCTAAACGGTTATTTAAGTACCAAGTGGGCACACCTTTGGCTGCCACTAAAGGGACACAAGAACATGATCAAAATTGACAGGGAGAGATATCTGAAACATATGGTCACTAATCTAGAAACACCCAACGAACCCTCATCCACAGATTTCCCCATACTGAGCAATTATTCTTGTGACTCCTACTTTAGAAACTTCACTCCCCTCTTATCCGATGTTCCTTTTACTCAAAACTCTGAATTGATCTTTCAAGACAAATCGCCAACACTGACAGAAGACACTTTCTTCTACCAAAACTCATCACTAGAACTTGCGAAACGAGAGGTCATGGAACAAGATAATAACAAGGGAAATGAAAGTAGTGATCCTCGCTCACAAATTTGGACCCTCTATTTTGATGGATCTAAATCTCAAGAAGGGTATAGAGCAGGATTCCTCCTTGTCAATCCTATTGGTAAACATTATTTTGTGTCTTGTAGACTCGAATTCGAGTGTACCAACAATACTGGCGAACATGAAGCTCTAGTACAAGGTTAAAGAAAGCCATAGATTTAGATATCAAAGGATTGAAAGTTTTCAAGGACTCTGAAATTATTGTTAGGCAAATAAGAAATACTATACATTGCAATTATCCTCATATGAAGAACTATCAGCAGGAGGTGCATAGTTTAATGTAACACTTTGAAGATTTTAATATCACTGCGGTCCCCAGAACAAAGAATATTCTAGCTGACTCCTTGGCTACTGTCACTTCCAGGATGTCTCCTTTAGAAGATTATGAAGCCTCCTAATTCATTGTGGAACTGCTCTACAAAACGGCTGTACAAAATAACATTTCCAATTGGAAAGTCTTCGAAGGAGATGAAAATATCATAAACTTCTTGACTAACCAAGACAATTTCAAAGACCGCGTTATTGACGATGAAGAATTCCAAGAGTTGTCCACAGAAATTGATCCTCTTACGAGACGACCTATGGATAAATCAAAGGGTCACACGATCCCAAAAGGGATAGCTAATCTAGAAAATATTTTTGATCTCAGGGAGCGATTTAAGGGACCCAAAAACGCAAAGACCGGTAGTTCCTTCCCCCTCCATGAAACTGTGAATATTGGGACCCCAGAGAGTCCAAAGAATGTGAATCTGAGCAAGACTATGTCTAAGGAAGAGAGGAAAGCTTACCTCAAATTATTCAAACAATACCAAGATGTCTTCACATGGTCCTATAAGGATTTGAAAACGTACGATACCCACATCATTCAACACACCATCCCTTTAAAACCAGAATTAAAACCTTTTCAACAGAAGCTCTGAAAGTATCACCCATTCCTAGAGCCTCTTATGTATCATGAGTTAAATAAGCTTTTAGATACCAAGATCATTTTTCAATTTAGGCATTCTACTTGGGTGGCTAACCTTGTCCCGGTGAGGAAGAAGTCGAGAGAAATCCGCCTGTGCGTGGATTTTAAAAACCTCAACAGGGCTTCAAAAAAGGACAATTACCTAGTCCCACCTATGGAACAACTCCTGCAAACCGTGTCTGGCTCAGATATCTTCTCTCTACTGGACGGTTTCTTAGGTTACAACCAGGTCCTTTTTTTAGAGGAAGATCATTTAAAAACCACTTTCTTAACCAAATGGGGAACCTTCGCTTATAAGTGCATGCCTTTCGGGTTAATTTTCACAGGAGAAACCTTCCAAAGAGCCATGGATGTGGATTTTTGGGGAATTATCAATAGGTGCATGGTTATGTATCTGGATGATGTAACAGTGTATTCGAATAACAGAGAAGAACATATCCAACACTTAACTCAGATTTTCGAGAGATGTAGGAAATATGGTATATCTTTAAATCCTAAGAAAACTATCTTCGGTGTCGAGGAAGGTAAACTGTTAGGTCACATTATATCTCAAGCAGGGATTCGCATAGACCCCAAAAGGATTAAATCCATCGCTCAACTTCCCTTACCCCATAATAAGAAAGTTATGCAATCCTTTTTCAAGAAAATCAATTTTGTGAGGAAGTTCACTCCCGACTTCGTGGAAATCATCAAACCCTTACAAAATATGATTCGCAAAGATGTCAAATTTAAGTGGTATGATGAACAAAAAGACGCCTTCGACAATATCAAAGTTTTCATTTCCCAAGCCCCGGTGTTGTGAAGTCTCGATTTCAATAGGGATTTTTTCCTTTATAGTTTCGCCTCCAATCAATCGCTAGCCGCAGTATTGACTCAGAACTATAATGACAACACCGAAGCCCCGGTGTCATTTATGAGTACTAATCTCCAAGGGGATAAGCTCAATTATCCTGCAGTCGACAGGCAAGCCAATGCGATTTATAAGGCAGTAAAACATTTTCGATCTTACCTCCTCAAGAATCACACTAAAGTAATTGTGCCTCACCCTGTCATCTGATCCTTGTTTAACCAGCAAGAAATGGGGGAAAGAAGAGCAAACTGGATGGCGGTAGTCCAGGAATTTGACCTAGAAATAAAGCCTACAAAACTAGTAAAATGGTAGGGGTTGTGTAAGCTCGCAGCCGAGGCCCAATATCAAGTAAACAAAGATATCAGATGGGAGAACGAGATGGCACTATGGTGTGATGAAGTAACATACATCTCCCCAGGACAATATTCTTGGTATAAAGACTTAACTTATCTTCTACATCAAGCGACTTGTCCCGAAAACCTCAATCCCATAGAAAGCAGGGCCCTGAGATTAAAATCTACGCAATATCGTCTTATAAATTCAGTGCTCTTACGGATCAATTATGATGGGGTACTATTAATATGTCTGAAGCGTGAAGATGCAGACAAAGTGCTAAAATAACTTCATGATAGCCCCACCGGAGGACATTTTGCAGGAAACACCACTGCTCATAAGATTCTGAGAGTCAGCTATTACTAGCCCACCTTGTTCAAAGACGCTCACACCTACGCTAGAAACTGTAAGACTTGTCAAATAAGCGCCAGAAAGGAGAAAAAGGGCAGCAGTCCCGCTCTAACCCGTGACCGTCTCTAGCCCTTTCGAGCAGTGGGGGTTCGATATTATAGGAGAAATTACACCTAGCTCCTTGAAACTACACAAGTACATTCTTACCGCCACCGACTATTTCAAAAAATGGGTAGAGGCTATTCCTCTGACTCGTGTAAACGAGAAGGCAGTAATCCAAATTATAGAATAACAGTTGATCACAAGGTTTGGTATCCCCTCTATTTTTGTCTTTGATAATGCATCTTACTTCTCTTCTACCCTATTGATAGATTTTGATCTAGACAAAGGGATCACAATCAAGTACTCTGCAAATTATTACCCTCAGGGAAACGGTGTGGTAGAATCAACTAATAAAAACCTGGTAAGGATATTGAATAAGACGGTCATAGAAAAATAGAGGAACTGACATAATCTACTTTATAATTCTCTATGGGTTGATAGGGTCACACCTAAGGAAGCCATAGGAAATTCCCCATACTTTTTGGTATACGGGCAAGAATCCATCCTCCCAAACGGGCTCTATCTTCCATCTCTTCAATTGGCCCAAAATTCCAACGAGGAACCCTCATCGTCTATGCAACAAAGAATCAATAATCTACTCATGCTGGAAAAAGAGAGAGAGAAGGCTAAGTCAAAATTCCTAGCTCACCAAAAAATAGTGAAAATACGGTTCAATAAGCATAAGTCTAAAGAGAAGAACTTTGAGGTAGGAGACTTAGTCCTGAAGTGGGACAAAGAAAATGTCCTAAGTTTCAAAACCTATGGCTTGGACCTTTACTGGTGGCTAAGAAGATTGGGGTAGGCACTTACTATTTGTAGAATCTGAGGGGGGAACCTGATGCCCTCCCAGTGAATGGTCAAGCCCTAAAACAATACTTCCAATAATAAAATATATATAAATAAATTAAATAAATAAATAAAAACTCAGTTAAATACAAATAAAAGAAATGTCAGAAATGTCTACTTTGTGATTCAGTAATAACTCAAGGAAAATGAAGGAGGAACAGAGATTCTGCATTCACCCAATGAATCGCCATTTGTTGAGCACTCAACACACCCTAAAAAAAAGGTCTATGATCATTTCCTTTTTTTTGGGTACCATTCGATCTTTTGCATTGATTGTTTTCACTTCAGTATGAAACTGATGCCTTCGCTTATATTATATGTTTCATGATTGAATTGATTAAAGTTTGCTTGAATGTATGACAAAGAATCATCTTAACTATGAAAGGGACTTAACAACTATTCAAGGAATTGGCGATCTAAACTTTTCCGTGACTTGCTTAGGAAATTCAGCATCGGTAGAGTTAAAGGGTGAAGAAAATCACGTTAGAATCCAAAATAGCCGAGCGTCGATATTCATCGGCGTTGGACGATGAAAGACTTTCTTTTCTGTGAATAATCCTCAGTAGGGTTTTTTCCGAAGACCAATCCATTCGGCTTCGACAGTTGAGTGTAATAGTAAGCACTGCACAAATAGAATAATGACATCGTCGACCGTCGACCCTCGGTACGATCTTGGCGTCGAAGAAGTTACAACGTGTTAATCCACAAAGATAACTACATTAATTTTACTTTTCTTGATGCCATCCAAGCTTTGACAGCCATTATACCTAGTCCTTTGTGTGATTTTGATGTGTGTGAAGTCCCCGAGTGTAATTCCCACCCGCCAGTCGGATGCTCCTTTTATGTTAAATTTCTAAACGACCCTTAGCTAATAACGCCACATTAACATTAATCGATATCGGAAGTTTTAAACGGTGAACACATCGACTAATTTACAAATGCAATAGTAACAATTATAAAACCCCACGATGAACGCGAAGAAGAAAGTTAAATAAGAAAACACGGTTAATTTACATCCGAAAGGAACGTGATACATTCAAAACACCTTTGATTTCTTCATACAATCAAAACTCCCACCAGGATCGGGTTTACGTACAAATAAATAACACTGATGACCTGGCTAATCGGTCTAGTCGCAGTGGGAATAAAATCCCCTTACAAAAAAAAAAGAGAGAGAAAATATTGTCAAGTGGCACCTCGGAGGACACGAGGCAAGAACCCACCCATCATGTATCTCCTAGGCGCAAGTCCTCTCTCGGACTTTCCCTCACGCCTTGTAATGTCTTATGCTTGTCTTTCACGGTCATCCTCTGCACCTCACATAACTAAACAATTGTATCTTGTGCTTCTCGAAGCCATCTCTGGAGCCAAACTGGGCTACCTTCGCGACCCTGCGACACCAACACCTCTCAGTTCTTCGCCACCAATTGGCTCTGCAACTCTCTATTCTCTTGGTAGAGTTCAGCTATTGCAAGTTGGGCCCGCTCTAACTATTGAGCAGGACTCTCAACAAGAGAACCCGGTGCTTTTCCCCTTCCCTTTCGCCTCCTACTTTCGCTACTTGTAGTCCTAGCTGACTTCGACAAGTTGGTAAGCATCATATACCCCTTAGTAGCTGGACATACACTCAGCTCAGCCAAAAGATGTTCTTCCTCCCTTTTTCCCACATCTTTCTTAGGTCTTCCTCTTCTCCATGGTTTCGGCTCCTGAGAAGGCATGGTTCCCAGCATAACTCCTTCAGATGTACTTTTTTCCACCCCAAGCTTCATTGGAGACGCCAAAATTGTCTCCAAGCAAAGGCATGTATCTATTGTTGGAGTTTCAAAGACAAGGGAGGCCAATGAGAAAGAGTCCCATGCACGCTGGGGCTCGGACCTGGCACTCCGGTTACCTCATAGACCCCATCTTGTGTGTGAAGGGGACCCCATAATACAAGAACGTAGAAACTTAGGTGTCTGTAGATGATAAAATACTACTACATGGGATTTCGCCAAGATAAACTCACCATAACAGAATTCCAGGAGCATAATCTCGACATATGCGTAGAATTCCCCACAGCACTCCTGGAATTTAAAAACACCCGCACCTCCCAACATGATGTTTTGAAAAAACCCGCACCTCGCGACATGATGTTTCGAAAAATTAACGCGCCACAGTTGCTCGACGGATGCAATCTGGAACATGTAAACGTTGTCGATCAGAGTTGCAGGGAACATGCGGTATGGTCATCCCGATCTCTTTAAACTTCCAAGTCCCCATTATCGACGAATGATGCTTGACACGCTTGGTGATACGGGTTCTAGAAGAATTTGACGACTTCCTTATTTATGGTATCCAACCTTTTGGGAGCATACACGCGCACGCTCAACTACGACGTCTCCTTCTAGCCCCAAAGGTGGAGCGACTACTATGACGGTTCTGATGCTCATGTCCGTTGTACTTAATTTGTCGCACTGTGGCACGTTGACATAACTCATTTAAACTAAAGAAGAGTGGGGGCTTGGGCCAGGTCATTGCAGTTCATTCGAATGAGAGACTAGGATCATGTAAGTACTAAAATGGTTAAGACTAGCGAGCTACACATGTAGGCATTGGTTTATTTGGTTTGTTTATGTCTTATCATAGGTTGCTTAATAGCTAAACTACCTCTACCTTAAGTGCAGGAAAATTCTCCCGACTATCGAATAGAGCTCACCCCGTGGCCTCGTCGAAGAACTCAACAGAAACACCAAAGTTGGATCATCAGAGAAATGGAGGATTCCAAGCTCCCCGAGTTTGTCACCCCCGATAATTTCATTGACTTGAACAACCTGGTCAAGATGCATGCCGAACAAGATGTGCTATGGACCAAAGAGTTCGTCAAAATAGTCGATGTGAAGCCAGGGAAAGTACGACAATTTGTCGAACATCCGATCAGAGCCCGAACCATGCTACAACAACTGAACTTTAGTTTAGTAAAGTATCAGGTGCATGCAGTAGACATCAGGGGAATATACGTGGCCCTGATGGAACAGCATAGATTTCCATGGGCTAAAACTTTTGAAAATTTGTTTGTCAGTTGGACTAAATACGAGAGCAGTCATCCTTTCCAAGAAGTATCTCAAGACGACTGTTAAATAAGTTGTTAGAAGATAACGCCACGTGGCGATTTATGTTTTGTTTAAACTGCAATTAGCCGTTAGTTTTGGTTAAAACTCTATATTATAAATAAATACATCGGCCAATTAGTCAAGGGTCGATGGTTGTTGTAAGAACTCTTTCTTTTTGGTTGTTAAGAATTATTTTGAGACTGCTATGAATTGAGAAGTCCTTCTGGACCAAAGACAAACTATTTTCATCTGATGCATGTGATTGGACTTGGAAAATAACTACTTCCTATCTGGTGTTTCATGAATGATGTAGTAATGAGTAAGAGCAATTAATTATGTTGTCAAGTTATCTTGTGCAATGTTTTGATGTTCTTTGTTTTGATTATGAAGATAAATCGTTGTGTTATGATGTAATGCATGGTCATGGTAGATGAATTATTTTGCTTGCCATTATTTGATTACATATGTGCTTTATTTCTGATAGTTAGTTTCTCATACAGTAATTATATGCTCACATGGTTAATGTATTAATACTAGGCCTATGGTATAGAGTAACTATCTGCATGTTGAGCAGCGGGTTATCCCAAGATTAACCTCTTCCTGGTAGTTAAAACTTAATCATGTTGATTGTCAAGTTGGTTTATGCTAGATTGCATCTCTCATATCAGCCCCACCCAAGAGAAAAATACAGAATAAAATAGTCCTAATTGAAGGAAGAACCTTTGCAAATAAACACAAAGTCCATCGATAAATCGGTTAGATCGCAAGATCTGGAGAACCATTCCATTCTAAACGTTGCAGAGTCTAATTGGGCCTTGGTGGCGGGTTTGGTTCCTACTGTTGAGTCAATGGATTTAGGTCCCATCAACATGTCCCTTATTCATCAGCAGTTGGCAGCTTTATGTATGCGATGGTTTTCACAAGACCAGATATTTCACATGTTGTGGGAGTTGTGAGCAGGTATATGAACAATCCTGGTAAAGAACATTGGGAGGCAGTAAAGTGGATTCTCAGGTATTTGAGAGGTACTTCTACTTGTGCATTATGTTTTGGAGGATCAGACACTTTTCTACAGGGATATGTTGATTCAGATATGGCAGGTGATAAAGAGAGCAGGAGGAGAACCATAGGGTATGTTTTTACTATAGGTGGAACAGTAGTAAGTTGGATTTCAAAACTACAAAAGGTTGTTTCACTTTCAACAACAGAGGCAGAGTATGTTGTTGCTACAGAGGCTAGTAAAGAAATGATTTGGTTACAGAGGTTTATGGAGGAATTGGGAAAGAAGAATGAGAATAGCAGGTTGTATAGTGGCAGTGAGAGTGCCATTCATCTTGCAAAGAACTCATCCTTCCATTCAAATACTAAGTATATACATTTGAGGTACCATTTCATACGATCCGTCTTGGAAGATGGACATTTGAAGTTCGAAAAGATACACCCTAGCCAGAATCCTGCAAACATTTTAACAAAGGGAGTAACCAGGGAGAAACTAAGTTCTTGCTCAGTTTCAGTTGGTCTTCAAGAATGAAGATGAAGATGAGAAATTTTCCAGGTCCAAGAAGGTTCAA
>SNQJ01S0156832.1:0-18237 GCA_010110895.2 Picea sitchensis
ATATCTCAAGCCATTCATATACCTGGCAACTTTTTCATCATCGCTCTCCCGATGACCTTCTCTGATACTGAGCTTGTAGAATTCCTCAGTGTACTCCTTCACTGTCATCAACTTCTGTCTCAGGTTCTGCATTCTCCTGAACAATGTGATTTGATAATCCCTTGGGATGAATTTTGCCTTCATCTTCACAATCATTCGATACTAGCTTTTGATCTTTTTCTTACCTTTGGAACGTCTATCTGCTTGAAGCTCGTACCACCATAATGCTTCATGTCCCTTTAATTTTGTGATAGCATGCCTAACCTTCTTATCTTCTTCGATATCCTCATAATCGAAGTAAGTGTCAAGAGCTCTAATTCAATCTAGAAGCTCTTCTGCATCCAGAATCCCTTCATAGGTTGGAATGTCCATTTTTGTCTTTGAACTCATCCGGGCGATAGCCTTAATTAATTGATCATTGGTTGCATCTTCGGCTGCAACTTCTCCTTGTTGTTCGACTTCAACTTCGCCTTCGGAGTCACTTAGATCTCCAACACTGGCTGTGAGTCTCTGTGTTGCTTCCATATCTTCTAATCTTACTCGAAGATCACGTATCTGCCTTTCCATCTCTGGCACCTGTGCTTGTCTTCGTCTTCCTCTCTGGTTTCCCCTATCCTCTGAATCGGGTGATTGTCTTTCTCTCCTCGGCGGCATGGTGAAATTTTCTCTTCTCCTTTGTTATAGAAAACAGAGAGATTTTCTCGCTCTGATACCACTCTGACGCAAATGCGCCACCCAGGCACGTCCGCTCCCACAGGACCTTCTCCTTCAATGGCCCGAAGAATGAAAATGCTCTTCAACTCCCTTATCGGGAGTTCTCAATACCCACATAACTCTCCTTATGATCTCCCTTTGTCTTATCAGGAAATCGGACCTCGCGTGATCACGAGTCTTGGACTCATAGGATCGGGTCTCACCAATCCACGAACTCCGATGAAATATTCACCCACGTGTTCCTTGCTTCTGTCGGGAATTTCCCCGTCGGGAAATCGACACTTGTGTTGTTGTGATCCATTGTCCTCACGGATCCCCGACTCCCGATGGCTCAGTCAACGCTGACCTTCTCCCCCCTTATCGAGACTTCTACTCTATCGTGACTTCGCTAGTCACGACTCTCAGCGCTTGGTTCTCCAACTCCCGAGTCCCGATGTGCCGAGACGCCGGTACCCTCCTGTCGCGCTTTCCCAACCTCGCGTCCTCGCAACTTTTAATGCAATTCCTTGCATCTCAAATCCACGAACCTCCGAGTTCACGATGTGTCGACGCCACTTGGCGTTGACTCCCTGAGGGTTGACCTTCCGACACCTATTCTCCACTATGGTCCTTAACCCCATCGGGAAATCGCGTATCGGGATATCGCGATTCCTGTTGTCATGTGCACGAGACTTTCAATTCCTCGATCCTCGACTCTGTGGGATCTTTGGCCACATGTCCCTGCCAATGGACAGTTCCGATCCTGTTTGGAAATCTTGGATTGCGATTCCAACATGCACGAATCTCTTGTCACCGGAAACCCCGATTCTCCGATGAATTGAACCCCCACTCTTTTCCGGATGTCTGATGCGTGTCCTACCGAGATTAATGATTGATATTCTACGTCGGAGTTTCAAGACTCAAAATATCTCAGTTCTCTTGACCCGCAAAACCTTGATGCCTCCAAAATCCCAATGACTTCTCTGGACTCCTCCTCTGTTAAATAGGACTTAAACCCTGCGCTACTTTCTGAGATCTAGCGGCTGACGGGATTTCACATATTTCCTCTGCGAATCCTGACCGTTGATTCCTTTCCTCCCTTCTTGAGGACTCCTTAGCATGGAAAATATCCTATCCAGTCTTCGATAATTTCGAGGGACTTGTTCCTCCCGAGCTTCCTTCAGCTTCCACAATCTCTTAGGAAAAGGAGATCTCTTTGCATGCACTTGCAACTCTGGCCTGAAACATTTCACGGCGAAAACTCCTGTGCTCTCCTTTCACGATATCATGAAGATTATATACCTCCTGAGATTTCCCACTTGGACTCTTTCAGAGGGACTTGCACGTGCTCCTCGCGGAAATCATTCAACAACTCTCAAGTGTTGAATCCCTTCAACTCTGCGCAACTCATGCAACAACAGTATTTGATTCCCTTTGCTCAGATTCACAACTGAGACTTCTGCTTCACCCTGTGCACTCCTTGCACGGATTCAAAAACCCACTTCCACTTCTGGGTGAATGAGAATAAAAGTTAAACTACTGAGCCTTCATCAACGCACTCCTTGTGGATGACTTCGACTGCACACCTTGCAGGAATCTCCTGGCTTAGATAGAGAAACAATTGAACCTCACTCTCTCCCCCTTTCATACTTCCGTTTGAAACATGAAATCACATGCACAACATATACAAAGAAAATGCATAACCAGAAAGCAAACATCCATGAGCACAACATCAATACACAGAGAAAACAACACAAACCATGCGCTTGAATCAAAGCTTCCTTCTATTAATTCAGATGCTTGTACATGGGTGTTCTTCATACAATATTCTCTGCTTGCTCTTCTTTTCTCCTGAATGATTCCATCTAACTTACAATCATACAATGAGGGTGTCTATATCCGTTTTCCCTCTCAGACTCTAAACTATCAAATCTAGACTTAAATTCCTATCTACCAGCATTAAATCTATTAAATGTCATCTATCTGCCTAAGGACGAGAGCTATCCACTCAAGGTCCATTACATTATACAAAGTGTGCCTTCATAAATGGCTTCATTAAAGACTTTTCACAACAATCCCAAAGTGTTTTCAAAATTTTGGTGTTGGCTTGTCCAGTTGTCTTCCGTTCCACACTGGCTCGCTTGATGTGTTGGCGATGCTCCTGCATCAAGATCCTACCTTGTCTCTTTTGTAGTAAGGGCAACAATCTTATTAACCTTAGTTTATTCCCTCATAAATCAAAGTGTGTGTCTCTGGATATTCATAGTAAAGAAGGTGTTATTAAGAAAATAGAACCTCGTTGGACTGTTGAGTTGGTCTTTAAGGTGTGTATAGCGGGGGCTCATGGTCTTGTGTCTTATGGGTTACTAACAATGATTTGAGATTTGATTTCTGTGAGGGCACTTTTTCAATTCAATTTAAGATTAAATCTATTAAATGTCATCTATCTACTTAAGGACTAGAGCTATCCACTCAAGGTCCATTATATTGAAAATAAAGTGTGCCTTCATAAATGGCTTCATTAAAGACTTTTCACAACAATCCCAAAGTGTTTTCAAAATTTTGGTGTTGGCTTTCCAACTGTCTTCCGCTCCACACTAGCTCGCTTGATGTGTTGGCTTATGCTCCCAAGATCAAGATCCTACCTTGTCTCTTTTGTAGTAAGGGCAACAATCTTATTAACCTTAGTTTATTCCCTCATAAATCAAAGTGTGTGTCTCTGGATATTCATAGTAAAGAAGGTGTTATTAAGAAAATAGAACCTCGTTCGACTGTTGAGTTGGTCTTTAAGATGTGTATAGCGGGGGCTCATGGTCTTGTGTCTTATGGGTTACCAACCCCGATTTGAGATTTGATTATGTGAGGGCACTTTTTCAATTCAATTTCTGCCACTGTGGACTTTATTCCTTGCTAATGCGGGTTATGTGATTTATTAAATATTTGAATCCATTTGAATCACATGAGAGGTGCTTCTACTGCTATTGCTATGCAACAAAGTAAAATGATCCTCCCACTCTACTAGATTTTATGATCGCATTCGGCCCCGCTACTATCAGAAAGTGTACTGCTCCTCCCACAACTAGCTTTTTATGGTAAAATCCCTTCCTTTCTCGCATGGTCGTCTTGTGATTTTGATTCTTCCTTGATTTGGATTCTTCCTTTTAAGTTTCATATTCAATAGATTAAGAAAAACATTTAAATATTTATCATAAATAAATAAAAAATTATTAAGTTTAATGCACTCTTATCCTCATACATTTTGACTTTTAAATGTTTTAAATGTCACAGAAGGGGTTTTAAATGTTTCTCAATGTCATATGAATGTTAAACCATGTTGAAGTTATGTTAAACATGGTTGAAGATAACCATTCATCACCATTAGAGTGTGCACACTAATTCTTTATTGATGTTCCCATGGTCTGTTTTGTTATATCAAAATTTTTATATCATCAGAGAACTTGAGGCGTGGTGTCCACTGGTGAAACATAACGTACTCAATCGGATCCTGACTAGGTCTATCATCTCAATGTCATCATATTCTATCCGCTAATGCATCTGAACATCTCAAACATGGGGTGTAAGAATTGGATGATTCTGGTACGCATATTAATTACAAGATTAGGGTCCCCACCTTTCGTTTAAAAATAAATACAAAAATCCTTTTCCACAATAAAACACAGTAGGAGAGTCTTTCTCAATCCAATTCTTGTAAATCCATTATAGTACAATCCTGGGATTGGGTCAAAGGCCTAAAAACTTACTGACTAAACTTCACTTTGTTAGAATGATAGAGTTCGTTTTTTGCCACAGAGTGCCCTAAGTCGAGAATGGGATGGAATCAACCCTTTTGGAAAACCTCCTCTGGCCAGCAGACAAGGAAGTCCCACCCATGAAGAAGAGGCCAATGAATAGCTTCAAACGACTCCAAATTGCGCACACGGACCACAAAAAATGAAGGCATAGTTCAGAGATTGCAGGCTCAATAAGTACAAATGTCAACTATGACCATCAATAGATCCAAAGCTGATCATTGTCAATAGCTTCCAAACAAATGCAACGCGGAAATAAAACTCATCATGATGAGGGTGTTCTTTTAGGGAAACCCTTAGTTGCAGAGAAATGCTCGATCCAACTCATCTCAAGGAACTAAAATTATGATATTCAAGAGAAAATGCATCACATTATTTTACCTCTAGAATATTCTCATTTAAATTTAAAATTATATTTTTACTATCAAACTTTTGCATCATGTAAAAGTCCACATGGTAGAATGTTGGTAAACATGGTGGAATATTAGTGCATGAGTTCCAAGCACCTAACCTCAAGGAGATCAACATAGACAAAACCCACGGACCTCCTGAATCCCTTTGGGGAGAGATCTAATATCTCTCATTTGAATCATGATTACTTGAACTAATCCATATGGTTAATAATATATCATACCTATCCTAAAGAAAAACACCTTAAAATGAAACTCTCTCCAAAATAATGGTTTTGGTTTTTATCTTCAGAAACATGTAACTCTAAAATATATAAACCTTAACACAATCAATTTAATTATAAAGAAACAATCCTCAAAAATTATTTACAACCTTCTTTTCCTTATATAATATTTGCAGTATTTCATTAAAATCAATATTCTCTTATAAATAATATCGTAAATTAAAAAATCCATTAATGCTCATTTTAACCAATTTATTTTTTAAATATATATAAATGGTATTTGGAGAACATGTAGAAACAAAATAACGACTCCAAAGCTAAGAAAGTAAAACTAAAATATCCATACTTTCCAAATCGGATTCACTTTCCATATTACCAAGACAACAATCTCCTCACCCCATTTTAACATTTGTTCACACCAATTTTTCAAAATTTAATCAATTTAGAGGGAAAATTTCAATATCTGCAACCAAAATTCTTGTAGGAGGAAAACCTGATTTTCGATATGGCCACTAGAGATCTAATCTTGTTTCGAAGCAGAACGAAGCAATATCTTTTAAACCCTCTTGGTTTATCAGCAATGCAGTCCTCTTCCCATTCAATCATTGCACCAGTATGGTTTAAGAGAATCGGCCCGCGCTGCATCGATATCGACGATCACGCATGCAAAATTACCAAAGAGGGTGGAGATCGAAGATTTGATCGCAGCAATGAAGCGTGGATGACATGCACTTCATTCTGCTATTAGAACCGTCCTCGGTAAAACAGCAAACTGCAACTGCGGACGGATCATCCGAATCAATTGGTTCCGCTATCGCATCTTTAATCGCTTCATATCCGCATTCAGATCCGCTACTCTGTCTTGGTTCTTCAATCGCTCGTTCGTAAACTCCATTACTCAATAATCTCCTGACGAGGTAAAACAACTCGATCTCGTGTGATGACGCGAACTTCCCCTGAAAAGGAAGGGATGCCACCGGCTATTGAATTGAATATAACACACCCGCTTAACCCTTGACCCACAAAAAAATGACTCATGGCATCCAAACCTCAAGCTACAAAACCTACAACCAATGCTAATTTGTGATGTTTCTATTTTCCAAAGGTAAGTTGGCGTAACACATATTACCACCTCTACCCATATGCCTGCTGTTCATTTCGTCCAGCAGCATGACTGCATACCTTTAACATGAAAGAAGGCGTAGTGCCAAAACCCTTCTCACAATGCATGCCTCGCCTTTCCTATTCCGACTGAATCAAAAGAGGCCGGCTGACTTCGCATATTGTAAATGTATTGTGCTACTATAAGTTGGTCTTCACATTGAGACAGAATCTAAGAAGAGGTAAATCTTTCAACACCACACGACATTTTATTCGCTATATTGTTCTCATCTTCATTTTCACTGAAGACCCTCCTACGTGATATTTTTGTGGTACGCTAATGATTTTAGTTTTCTCTTTGATATGGATACTTCAGACAGTTTCTTGTTTGATCATAGTGATCGCTTGTAAGGTAGCAAAACCAAAACATCTTTACCATTTCCATCAATTGTCCTCCTATCGCTCCTTCTTTTACGCGTCCAGTTCAAGCATGCAATTCAAGTTATGGCTCATGAAAGAAACGACATTCATTCATTGCCCTCCATCAAGAGCACCTTCACTTCCACAGAAAGTTGTCTTCACCTCTAAAAGAAACAAGAATACATTTCTTCAACCCTATCGAATATATGGGTTAGCCCATGCATTTACATAGGAGTTGTTTGTAGAGTAGTTTTCTCTGTAAGATATGGGGTTTTCCAAAAATACGGCGAACAAATCAGCGGGCTACAATGGATTTTATTTCAATTCTGTTTGCAATATCCTCTATATTCTTCTACCCTAAAATTCTTCTCTGAAACAATGCCCACCCTTCATCTCTCGACATATTCCCATGTTTTTCTCCCAAATTGCATCTATTACGAGGTAAGTTCAGGCATTTTTTTCCTTCTGTTACAATTGTTGTGTCATTTGAAATGATATTATTTTATATAATGCTTTGTTTTTTTGTTATCTAATTTTTACTTTTACTTAGACAATTTGATTTATACATTTTAAAAAATTATTAGATTTTCTATTTTTTTTCATTTATCAATCTAAAACTATCAATTATATTTAACTATATTGTATTTTTTCTCTCACCGTTGTCTTGTATGTCATCCCTTCTTTTCTCTCACCAGTGTAATCATTTTACTCATCTTCCCTTAAAATGTCATATTTGTCCTAGTTATCAGACAAGTTGCAAGAACTTCCACAACTTGCAAACCTCAAGGAATATCCAACCATTAAGTTATATTTGTCTTCAAGATGAGTCATGGTGGCTTATAATCTTCCTACTTGTTTCTTTGACATATTTCAATCATTGCCTATAGGCCTCAACACATTCTTCAATGTCGTCAAAGCATTTAGCAATCTAGGTATCTCAGCCAATCCTAGTTTTCCATGCTTTGAAGTTTGAATCAATGTTTCAAAACTAGGAATTGGGAAAAATCAGTGAGGGTCATCACCTTGGGAAATTGGAAAAGTGAGGAAAAAAATGTACAAAACTCAACCAAAGATAGCTTGATTACTGAAAACTCGAAAATCTCAAGAACCTCAAAAGCTCTAAAAAATCGTAGTGACTGAGGAAATGGCAGAGTTTTAAAAATTAAGATTGAATCTCTTCTTTCATTGAGGGTCTTAGATTGTTGCTACCTGATTCATTTGCATGTCCTCCATTATTATTCTAAGTCATTTTATTTCCCATTTGAGTTTTTGTTTGAGAGTTGAAGGTTCTTCTTGTTATTTCTTTGTGTGTCTATGAAGGGAAGGGCATCAAGGCTTATAAACTTTCGACAGCTATCAAGAATTTAACCAATCAACTTGTAGAATGAGAATTGACAAAGGGAAGGTCAATATTAGTATGAGTTCTCCTAAGTTGAAGTCCTGCCTAATCTTAAATCCAACCCTAAATTTGCTTGATCATCTACATGTGCATTGTCTATCATCAAGTAACTTAACAAAATTATTGCATATAAATGACTTGGCTAATTGTAAAACCATTAGGTAACTCATCCTTTTGAGAATGGTATTAGAGGGGTATGATTTCCCTCTCATAATATTGATCATCAGTTTTGAATCTTTATTCATTCTCAATTTGATTTTCACAAAGGCACATTGAGGGTATGAGTTTCCTCTCTCGTAATATTGACTTCTCATCAACAATTCTTTGGATCTCTTATTCATTCTCAACTTTTATTTCCTTCACAAAGGGTCATATCCCATTCAATTTTGCTCTCCAAGAAAGATACCACATGAGCAATAGGTCAGGTAATATTTGTGAGATTTAAAAATGACAGAGTGCCCTTCCCAGTGAATGATCATATTGGGGAGAAAGTTGGAAGAACATAAACTACATTATATCCTTTTGATGGTAATTGTATCTTAGAGAAAATAAAAATGTACTTTAACAAATTAAATAATATGTCCGTTAATAAAATGCAACTCAAGTTTCTTAGAAGTACCCAAGGATACATGTGACTATTTTGACATAATAAAAAGAAACTAGAAATTTTGGTAAAGATGTGAAAAATATCATGCATTCCATATAACCTCTATGAACACATCGTAATATTATAACTGGCCATCATTTGTTCTTTCCAACAATAATGTGATATGTTCTAGTTCACAATCTCTCATTCCCATTGAAGAAGTGAAATTGTTTCGACTGCTACCATTGATAATATGAGCTAGGTATTCTGCGCTTGTGTTATCCCTTGATGAAACAACCTTTTAGAGAGTTAGTTTCATCAATAATTGGGACTTCATAAGGTTCCTAACTGTCACTCATGCAACTTCTTAGTTGAAATGAGTGGCTACCTATATTCTACATATGTTTCCAGAATGAAACGTAACTATGAAACTCTATAAAGAACTTCAAGGGGGATTCTACACATGTTCCAAAATGAAACCTATGGACCCCTACAAAGAACTTGAAGGAGAATTTTGAACTCTGATCTATAGTGGGTCTAAGCTATCCTTAGTGGTTTTCATTAGTGTTGCAAATATTTATGTTTACTCCCTTGTTTTCCGATTTTTCCAAGCTTTTTATGTTGTCGTTTTTCTAAGTTTTCCAAGTCTTTTAGTTCCAATTTTATGCTTGTCGATATTTTTCAATATTTCTGATAATTCCTTTTCTAATTCATCAACAATGCATTCTCTTGACAATATTTTCTATAAATATTCATTTTGTAATCGTTTTTCTCCTCATCTCACATCTCAGATGGTCTAAGAATCTATTATGCATGTGTTTTGACTTATAGCTTGTTATGTCTATCTTTGAACCTAACAATAAAATTATACATTCAAGGATTTAGAGGCACAATTTAATCATAACTTGTTTGTCTAAATGTTTCTTTGTTATGTTGCCCATTTTAAAATCATACTAGTTAGAATTTAAACTTTCAGTACTACAAGTCTCAATCTACTACATGTCTTTATGTAGAAGGGAACCTTGGCTTCTAAAGTCACTCTATTCATTTTTCAATACAGCACCTTTGTTCACGACCGCGACTGAGTCATGCATTACCAAGTAATTTTTTTGGTTATATATATGAAAATGAATAATAATTGGATTTTAGCATTTTATTTGTTCAAAATTCTTTTAGGAGCAAGAATAAGAAATCATGGGCTTACAAGTATTATCTATCTATCATCATGTGAAAGTGATGTTGCATCTTTTGTTCAGGCGGCATGACATTTATTTACCAAATGAGATGTAAGCTAAATTTGTGTGGTGGCAAAACTAATTAGTTTCATGAGTATGTGGAGCATTGTAATCAAAAGGATCAGAACTTATAGTCCTTTGTGTGCTACATTCTTTTATTTAATTCAGTTTTCAACTATCACTGATTTAGCCATTTAACTTATCGTTATGAATAAGATCAAAATTACAATTCCTTTTGCATGCTATCTATTTCTAGTTTTTTTTGCGCCTCTAATATGAAGCCTTGTCATGTTCTATGCTTGCCCTCTTATCTTGTAAGTATTTAGTAAGTAAAATAATAAGAAATGTTCCATTTGTAAAAATTCCTTTCTCTCTGCTATCAAGGAATCAGACAGGAAGTTTGGTCTTTGCTGGGGATGGTTTTCTCGAGAGGATTTTTTCCTTGATGAATGTAATACAAAAAAAATGTTCAGAGTCTATGGATTCAAAAGTGACTCAATTGTTTGTGATAAACATGTGCTTTCATGACAAACTATAATTAAAGAAGAGATGATGCATTCTAAATTCTGGAAGTATTATTATTTGTATCCCAAACAAAGTTTCAACATTTGAAGTGTTATCACAACTAGAGATTCTGTGCATGTATTCACAAACACCTTGCTTGTTTCTTTGCTGCGTTTCTAATGTTGCAACTTTCTATTGGTTACATGAGCTTTTTTCTTTTTGTTGCATGTTATCTTGGTTTAATAACCTTGATATATCATAACAGTCAGACTCCTTGCTTGTATTTTCACAGGTTTCTAATGTTGCAACTCTTTTTGTTCATTACGTGGTTTTTTACCTTTTGTCTTATGTTATCTTGGGTTAATAGCCTTTCATATGTCATAAGCAGTAGGGAGCTTGTGACAAAGAACATATAAGTGGTATGAAGAAGTATTATGTACCTCAGGATTTGACTTTTTTCCAACAAACATTCTACAATTTGGACTTTTATGGTTTCTAATGACATTCTTCTTTCTCAGTCTGCTTTTCCCAAGGTAGTAGCACAAAGATACCACAAAATCCCTTCCTGTGTGTATATGGGTTAAATAAGTGTTCTGGTGACTGAGCCTCTTGACTTCACATGAAGTAGATAGATGGTCCTTTGAAGCTTATTCCAATTTAAAACTTTCTTTCTAGCTAGCAACCAGAGGAAGGTGGATACTTTTGGCCATGTCTCGGTGGTCCAAACTTGCTGCGAGATTTTTTTATCTTTCAATCGAGTTATGCCCTGACTCCAAATTATAAGCTTCTTTAACCATGAAGGTCCCTCCTCCACTCTGGCCCCAGTGGAGAGTGTCTTGACTTTCCTTAAACTCTTATTCTTCTTATGTTCACTTCTTCTACAAGCTTAAGAGGTCTATTCCCTCTGTGAGATGCAGGAGGCCAACATTTTTATGTTTTCCTTTCATTGTGGGCTATGCATTGCCTCTCCTTCCAATAGTGACTAACATTATACTAGTTCCAGTAGTGGAAGAGTTTTCTAGTTTCTGTAAAGATTGTTTGTTTGTTTAATTGTTCCTACTACTGCCAAGAATCATCCCAAAAGAGGGGAGAATTCCCCGATCTAAT
This sequence comes from Picea sitchensis, assembly GCA_010110895.2. NCBI lineage: Eukaryota > Viridiplantae > Streptophyta > Pinopsida > Pinales > Pinaceae > Picea > Picea sitchensis. The sequence continues at coordinate 11,528 of SNQJ01S0156832.1, forward strand.
TTCCCAAAAGCAGTGGTTTTGCATTGCAACTTTTCTTTTCTGAGCATTATTCCATTTCAATGATCCAAGTCCATGTCCCTCCATTCTTATGAGATCCTATTGCTTAACATCTCTTGCATATTTTTTCCTCCATATTTGATCCCATAAATCCTCTTTGTTGTTTATCCATCTCCATTAGATTTTCCTTTCCAAAACTTTGTTGAGTTTTTTAGTCTCAATTTTAAGGCTACTATTCTGTTTGGTAGGTAGATTTTATCCAAGGCAACAAAGGTCCATTTTCTTTTCTTTGTAGGGCCCCATAGAAAATATATTTGGAGACTCTTTATGGCCTTAAGGATTTTCACCGAGTTGCCAACATTAAGAATGTTGTAATGACTAAGAGAAAATAAATATATTTGCCAAGTGTTAATTGGCTTTCTGGGAGGTTAAGAGATTTGAAGGTCCAAGAGTTGAGTTTTTTATCTAGCTTAGATAAAAGGCTTTCTGAAGGAATTCCTCAACACATTTTCTATTTGAAAAACTTCCAGATTTTCAAGGGAAGAGAACCTTTTCAAAATCTTAGGGTTCTTATGATGTTGCACCGGGTGATGAAAGACGCATTGAAGAAGAAGATAAGCGATTTGTCCTTCTTAATGGTTGTTCTAGAAGCTAACAAGAAAGAATCAATGATTTATTTGATGGGCACTACTTCCTTGGTAGAGGGATAGCCCATAAGTAACATATCATCCACAAATTACAAGTGGGAGAAGGGCCCGAGTCATGGAGGAGGCTGAGGCCTTTTAGATGGCCAAAAGAAACAACATTGTGGAGTGGAGACATCTCCCAAGACCCTCTACCATAAGAATTAACAGAAATGGAGAAAGAAGGTTTCCTTGTCTAATGCCTCGTGAGAGGTTGAAGGGGAGGAAAGCCATCAACCAATACAGAAAAAGAAGGTTGTTGAGACAAGTCTTTTGACCTAGCTCTAACTAAAAGAAAAAATCTATTAGCATTTGAACAATGAATTCCCAATTTGAACAATCAAATGCTTTGGACAAATCAAACTTGATGAGCATACCCGGTTAGGGAATGAATGGCTTTATGCACCACCATGATTCCATCCAGAATCTGGCCCCGTTCATGTAACCTCCTTTCTCATGCAAAGTTATGCGATACATATTATGCTTTAGTTCATTATCTATAAATCTTGGATATGATTTTATAAATTACATTACAAAGTGAGATTGACATGAATTTGTTTGGAGAATTATCTCAGCCTTCTTTAGGGATAAGAGAAAGGAAGGTAGAGTTGAATGCTTTCATAATTCCTTGTGTAGATCTAGAGTCTTCTATCACTTTCCAAACATTTGTCTCTACCACAATGCAACAATTTTGGAAGAACTCTTTGAATCCATACTTTTTTGGAGATTTCCCTGTAGCCATCTCCATGATTGTTCCTTCCATCTCTTCAAGAGTGATTTTCTCATTAGACTCACATTCTACTCTAGAGTAACCAGTCTAGGGATATGACTCAAGATTGATTTCATAGCTCTTTCTCTCAATCTCTAGCTTTGAGAGGAGTTGATGGTAGAAAGCAATGAGCTCCTTTTCTATGTCACCATGCTCTTCCAGTTTTTCCCCATTGGAATTATGTAGAGAAATGATTTTGTTCATCAACATTGATTAATCATGGAATCATGAAGAATTATGAGTTCTGCCACCTTTCTGAGTCACCTAATTTTGAGCTTTGTCTCCATAGCCATCTCGGGCTTCTCTCATTTCTATTTTCTCCTTTGATCTATCCTCCTTTAGTGCTAGTTTCTCATTCCTACCTTCTTTTATGATAAATGATTGAACCTCTTCCATTTGGATTTCTAAGTCATGTTGAGATTTAAAAATATTTCCAAAGACTTTCTTATTCCAATACTTTAGTTTGGTATTTAGGATCTTGAGGTACTTCTATAATCGATACATCAACGTTCCTTTCATTAGATCTACGTCCTTCCACCATTGATTTATATTTTCTTTGAAGTACGTGATGCGATCAAGCCAAAAAATTTCAGCAAATGGTTGATTCTGAGGCCCCCAGTTGCCCCTTCGTTAGACATATAGTGATCTATCCCCGCCTGTAATATTTAAATGTTGCTCCCCGGTTTGTGAGGATTTAGAGATTAGAAGTGATCTAACCCTACTTCATAACTCCATGCTTACTCCTCTTTTATTGCTCCATGTATAGAAACCATCGCGGTCATGGCACCACCAATTGTAATCTTGAGATGGTGTTCATAAAGTTAACACTGTCCTCCCTTTTAGGGCCAAACTTTTCCGTCCAAAATTTCAGATGCAAACCTTTTGAGTTTGTGAAGTAGGGACCGTATTCAAAGACACATTATCTGTCCTATATGCATTGCTATAGAAAACTTCCTCGAGCCAAGCTTTCTCAGATCTACTTGGCCCTCGGGCTTCCATCAGAGTTTATCTACCCTAAATTAATGTTTTCCAAGGGCTCCTATAAAATTCCTTTATAACCAACTCGGCTTACAAGACCGATGATATAGATTTAAATATTGATATGGCTAGCATCTTAACAAAGTGTCAATGCACATGCCCCTCTTAGTATTGATATTGTATTTTTTAAATACCTACAACATAATCGCTATTTTATCTTGGAGTGTCAAGCCCCATAGGAAACCACGCCGAGATGACAATTTTAATGTCTCTTCCCAGTTCTAGACATCTCTCTGTCACCTTCAATATTGGTCTTCTAACGCCCAGACGCTCTCTCTTGCCACGCCGACGCCTTGCCACGCTCAAGATGTCTCTTACCATTCCGTGATGTCTATGTTGCCACATTAAGACGCCTCTTGCCAATACCGCTCAAGATGTCTGCCTGTTATTATTCCGCATAATCTCTCTTGCCGTCGCAGACGCTTCTGCCTTGCCACGCTCGAGATGATTTGCCTGCTACCTCCCACATTCATCGCAATAACGATGAAATCTACGTCATCGGAAAAGAGACGTCATATGAAACAACGTTTGAGGGGGTACACTATTTTTCATTATCCCGATAATATAAAGTGACAATTGCGTCAAACACGCCGTTGGAATTTGACCCAAAATGTACTCAGTGGATGTTTCTTTGTCAATACAACCATCGATACCCCCCGCCTAATATTCATATTGCCCAGAGTCTCTAACTGATGGCTCGTAACACCATGCTCCTCGATGTGCACCGTCATCATCTTCATTGGCGATTCATCATCATCTTCATTGGTATATTCACTATCTCTCCGAGCCGTATTCTATTTATTTTATCAGATTGATCTTTCACTACAATTCCTCGAAGTACAATCTCTTGAACATGTTCCTTATTTACATCAGCCCTTTTTCTTCACTTATTTTCCAAACCTTTTTATATCCCTCGGGACACATCTTCTTTTTCTGTAGAATTTTCTTCATATCGCTTTATTTCCACCTCATGCATCTCTAGTGGAATTGGTGGTATTTGTTCACATGTTCTTCATGTTTCTTTATCCATACTTTCTTATGTATTATATCGTTGTTATCTTCATGGAAGTATCAATCATGCTTCTACAATCACTAGATATGTGCTGTCCACACTATGACATTTGTAAATTCAATGTTACGTAAATACAAATAGACACTTCTTTGCTTGAACATTTCTTTTATAATCCTCGCACTCTGCAACCTTATGTCCAAAAACTAGAGAATAAAACAATGACCATAAAATAAATTTGTATACCGGGAAGTGAATGATCTACTATGGTGTAGTCCTTTTGAATTTTTGTCTTTACTCATCATGATCATGATTGAAACTTCTTTGTGGCTTTTACATGGATGGTCTTTTGGAAGATGTATCTTCAATAGTTTTCTTAGATTATGGTTGACCAAGATTCCTTTCGGCTGAGTACTTCATACCTTTTCTATTTTCTTTCATTCTTATTTTGAGGCAGCTTACCTAGAGTGCTTCTCTTCATTCTTCTATAACTGATGTGGATGTTTGCCCCTTCAATGTTCTTGTTGAGCTTGAGGATTTTTCTTCTTCGCCAGGACAACTATTCAAGCTTCTCAACTTTGTTCTTTTTTCATCAGCCTCAGACTTCATGACTTCTTCACTCTTTTGATTCTTCTAGTTGAATTTTTAATGGGATTATTTCTTCTTCAAGTCCTTTCTTCTGACTAAACTCTTCCTCAAGATGGTTTAGATCGTTAGTTATTTCCTTTAAGATGATTTTGTTAACATATTCTCTTTTCTGCTTCTCCCTTTTGTGCTTCTATGTTGGCATCCAAATAACGCTTTGATATTCAATATTTTATTCAATCTTTTCTCGGGTTTCTTCTAGTTGAGTTCTTAAGTTTTAGATGACCCGTGGGGCTTCTTAAAAAATGTGAAAAATTTCCTTTTTGTTTCATCAATTATTTATTGAGGACGGTTTTCTTCTCTTATCCATCATCTAAAACACTAATCAATTCTCGGCTTCATAATTGTCTTCCTTTTCAATTGATAGTTTTTCATCTCATTTCCCTTCATGGCATTATATTTCAAGATGTCCACATTTTTACAATTAAAGAAAAAACATCATACCTTCTCCGGTGATTATGTACTCTTTTCATCTTCTGAATCTATTGGCATGCAGGAACATAATTCTTCTTGATTTGTATCCTGAAATAATTTAACTACAAAGAGCATTCTTATTATTAGTTTATTATTGGACAATCCCATTATGGATTAATCATGTCACATATTATTATTATTGGATTAATCCTCATTGTGGATTGATCACGTCATGCTGAGACTGTATAAGACCAAATCTCTTTGACACATTAGAATCGGACAATTACAAAGTGCACAAGAAGTTGGCCCCAGCAATTATAATGGAAGACCCAAAATTAATTAAAGGTGTGTAAACCCACCCAAAGGAGAGAGGCCTGACCTGCTGACAGACTTTCACACGCGTCGTGTTGATATAAATAAGAGGCCAGTGCCTCACTTTAACACACACAACCTCACTGCTCATTCTTTTATGAGGCAAGATGCAATTACTATTTGGAGAGAGTGGAGAAGATGGGTGGCACATCTCTTGGGGAGTAATTTTTGTATTGGCTTGAGTTATCTCTCGAACATTGTATAATCTATTATTTATGATAAGGAGTTTTTGCTGGTTTTATTCCCCAGAGGGCTTCCCAAGATAAATGTTGTGTTCGTGTCTCTTGTGAATGTGTGTTTCTCAGTGATCTTGTTCTTATTATGCTCTTATCTATTGAAATGCAAAGAACTATAATAATGGCATAAACATTAACAGTATCTGCATCTTCTTTGGCATTCTTTGAATCTGCGATGGGTGAAGAATATATGTCATGTAACTTATCCCAAAGTTTTTTGGCTGATGAACATTTACCAACCTTTTCTCTTACTAGATTAGGTAATCCTTCCCAGATGAAATCCATTGCTATTTTGTTATTCTTCTTCAATTCCTTCGTGGCTGCAATATTTGCCCTTTTTAAACTATCATATCCTGTAACAACTAATAGCCAAATATAATGTCCCTGTGCCTGTAAAAGTACTTCCATCCTTCTGCTCCTCATCTCATACTTAAAACCATGCTGACCATTAAACATTGGTACTCCATTCTCAGAACAATCCATGATCTCCTTCCAGTGGTTAAATTATTTCCTGAAGCAACTGACACTGATACCAATTATTGGATTAATGAGAGGGGGGGTGAATCAATAATAGAGAAATTTAATCCTTTTTCACCATAAAATGCAAGTGTTATATCAATGTAGCATTATCATCCAATAGTTGTAGAGTAAATAAACAATGAAGAAATGAGAAATCACACGCATACACAATACACTAGTGTTTTACGTGGAAACCCAAAGAGGGAGGAAACCACATAATGATTTTTGTTATATGTATTGAAGAATTACATTCATTGGAAGCACCAAATTCCTTTGTTTTCCAGCTGCAACTGGAAGGAGGATTCAACCCCCTTGTTTCTCAGGCTACAACCTGAGAGAATATCCAACTCCCCAATTCTATTGCTACAACCAGAAGGAGGCTACAACCCCCTATGTTCTCCGGCTACAACTGGAAGGTGGCTACAACCACCTGTACTTGCCCCATCCAACCGCCCTAACATATAAGTAGAATGATGGAACCACTGTCACACTATCACTATGAGATATACTACTATAAACCTATACCAATCAACCTACACCAAACAACCTCTACCAATAACCTGAACCATCCATCAACCATGTATCAACTTGTACCCCAACTTGTAATCAACCTGTACCATAAACAAGTGCATCAACCATGCACCAAACTATAATCAACCTATACCATAAACAACTACATCAACCATGCATCAACCTATACCTCAACCTGTACCATGAACAAGTGCATCAACCATGCACCAAACATGTACGAATAACCTGTCACAACAACATGTCCAAACCACCTATCACAACAACCTGTCTCATCAATCTTATCAACCAAATCAGATCTACTCACCAAGATCAATCATCAAGACAACTCTCAAAGATGTGCCTCAACCATGCATAACACAACAAATCATAATCATCACCAATATCAATATGTGCTTCTAATAATATACCAATACAGGTATGTTACATCATCCATAAACCATGTGTCAACAATACTACTAACAAGTGCCTCCAACCTGTTACAGGTATGAACTAACTGA
>SNQJ01S0156832.1:18247-40448 GCA_010110895.2 Picea sitchensis
AGCAGTCGTGTTCCAGCAGTCGTGTTCCAGCATTCGTGTTCCAGCATTCTTGTGCGTGTTGACATCCTTGACTGCTCCATAACCGATTGCCATCAATGACAACCTTAACCATCTGCGACAGTCTTCTGTTATATCCATATCTCCAACACAACCATGTACCAAGTATGTACCAATCATGTATCAACTACAAATCAACTATGACTCATCAAGATGTAACAACATCATCAACTATACACCTCATGTATGTGCCAACTCATCAACTACTTGTCTCAACCATGTACCCAACATGTATGTTATAGCAAGATTTGACTCACCCTAAGAAATATTGCACATAGGGCCTTTTTCCATTTCCCTATGCAGAATTTTCATCCCTTTTTGGAAATCCCAGAGCTAAATAATACATTTTATCAACATGTATGCACCTTGCCTACTATACAACATGCGTATATGCAGGCTGCACCACTACAACCCGCGTATGCAATTTGTGCCCAAAAATGAAAAATGGTGTCTGGTTTCCATGTCACGAAAGGAGACCTATGATCCTTGGCCTTCCATATACTGGAAATGTTCCAAGTTGTCCCTTTAGTTCCATTTGAAGTCTATAAATGGGCCAATTCCGAGCTATAGAAAAGAGGAGAAAGAATTCAACTTTGAGAGCAAAGTTACTCTGGAGAAATTATTCACTTCATATTCATTCTGCATCCCTTTGTGCTTTAAGTCTTAAAACAATGCTCAACCCCCAAAATCTTCCCTTATTGATTGATAACTTCACTGTATCTCTTCTATGAGATTGCCTTTGGTGGAGGCCCAGCTGAAAGGAAATTAGTTTCTCGGTTTCGAACCATGCCGAAATGGAAGTCTGTAACTTTTTCACGTATATTGATCATATATTAATAGAAATACTCTTTTCCTATCCAATTGATATCTTGCAAATATTTGAATTATTATTTCATGGGCGTATTTTTTATGTATATTAATGGGTTATGCTATTGAATTTGCTAACATAATATATTATCACCATATGACTTCTTTGCTTGGTTTTTGAGGACTATTTGCAGGTATATTTCTTTGGGTCAAGTTCTCAATGGTGGAATTCAGCGAACACCTGGATGAGGTAGGCCTTTTATCTTGTCTCAATAGAATGTGTGTTTATATAACATACTTGAGAATAAATTTGATTTCTGCAGACATTTCTGTCTGTTGTGGTTTACCTTAGCCATAGAGAGATTTTCCTCATAACAGAATTGGTGACTCCATTGGTAATTGATCATCTTTATTAGGGTTTGGAGTGTTTTTCTCCTTAGATTTCACTCATTTGTATTGTGTTTATTTCCGTATCATTGCTTGATATCCTCTTTTCACTCTGGGTCAGAGTCTTTCAGACTACTCCCTTGCCTAGGTTTGTTTTTGAAACATATATGTGGTTTTTTGCTTGACAATCACATATATACACATGTTGTCCTTCTGCAAGATGCGTACATACATGTTGCTTCCTTGAACAGTCACGTACATAAACCTCTTTTTCTTCTTGGCTGGGTTTGGTGGTTGTTGGGTAGGTTTTGTTGATTGTTGAGTCTTCTTGGGTCTCTATAGTGACTGTTAAGTGTCCGTGGGATGACAAGAAACCTGTCTTTGGTTGAATTTCTAGGCGGAGTCTTTCTCATCACCTTTTCATTTTGATTTTCCTTGTACATTGAGTTGGGTGTGTTGCTTCTTGGTATCCTACTTGAGTTGTCACTTTTTATACACAATAGAGTTTTTATATATCAAGATGTTGTTTAGTCTATGCATTTTCATTTTTCTTATATTGAAAATACAAAAATATTAGGCATTTTACATTTCTTAGCATTTTTTATCTTTTGATTCTTTGTCATTAGCTTAGTGCATGTAAAGAAATATTTCATTTTTTACTTCATAACTGTAGATTTGAAATTGAAAATTGCATTTGTTTTAAGAACCATATCATTCATTGAAAATTGAAGTTAGGAATTTGCATTGTATTCATATTTACTTTACTTGTTGAGTCATAACATCATGAGTTTCACTACCATATCTTTTTGAGTAAGCACAACCATTAAAATTAATGCTATAATTTAAAATTGATTCGTCGCGATTTTATTTTCTAGGGTGCACAAACTAGCTTAGGATTTAGTGCCTTGGAATTGGATTTTGTGAGTAAACTTCTTCAAGGCTATTAAATCAACATATGTGTCTGAGTAAGGGAGTGGAGAAATTCATTGTAAAATCGATAATATTAGGAGGCTCTTCTTACACTGGAGTTAATCACGAGGTCGTGCGAGGTTGGTTGAAGGTATATCCCCTCGATACCTTCTTAGCGTCAGATATATTTCTGGGGATCTATTTGTATATGGGGATCTTGTTAGTGCCCTTACCTCCATGCGAAGCAGTAATTTCAAGGTTTTGGGCTTTTCTACCCTACCCATACAGTGGACCTGAATTACGATTGCTCGCATCGCTTATACATTGGTTTCTTAGTTGCTTGACTTAGGTGCCACATAGGTTACTTGCAGGGTTTATTCTGCAGGTACCCTGGGTCAGATAACGGTTGGACAACACACAACCTTTATGGAGGACTAGCTCTCTGGGGGATATCACCGACTAGTTCTTAAGCCCATGAGGGCCCTTATAAATTATTTTGTTACCTCCGATATTTAGCAGGGAGTCTCATGCCCCTCTTGGGTGAGACATACATTCTTTAGGGTAGGAGGCCTCTTTCAACCACTTTACCCCGTTTGTGTGCATATTGGTCATTTTATTTTTGGTGTTCTCTTTGATTACTAATTGGCCTTAAGAGTTTATACTGAGTTATCATTATCATGGATAGTGGAATTCCTTTGTCTCCCTCATTTACTGCTACCCCCCCCCATGATGTTCACTAATTTCATGGGGATGAATCCATCTATTTTTCATAATGGTATGCAAAAATATGGCACTCAGTCCATGCCTTGGGTCTCTAATCATTTTCATGTTAATATAACTTCACCTTTTCAATCCTCTCCCTAACCCACTTATATGAATCCTAGCATTGGATCTGGGGGCACCATGGCCCCACTACCTACATCTTCGTTTGACATGAGTCATGTCCCTCAACCAAATTTCACTGTGGGAGGTTGGAACCTCCCCTCTTACGAATCTATTCCTAGCTATTCTCTTTCAAGAGACAATACTAAAATGGGTGATTATTCTACTTATTACACCTCATCAATGTATCCTTCATCCGCCATGTCGGTTCCTTTGAAAACTTTTCCCATGGCGGGTCCCCATATATCCTCAGGTATTTTATACGAGGAGAATTAGATTTACGGTTTGGGCTACGCTCTTCATGGAACCCCTTCACATGGGGGAAACATCTATCCTCACTTGAATAATCCTTATCATACCTCCGTCTCTTCGCAGAATTCAGTGATGATGCCCATGCAAGCCTCTTTGGATCAATTAGGTAGAGGATACTACCTTTCCGGATAGGGAAAAGGGGTAAACCAAGACCCTTCCTGACCTACAATGTTTGAAATCAAATCTTTCCCTAGACCTTGGTATCAAATGCCACAACCCACCACTAGTCGAGTCATTTCCAGTCATACTAGAGCTCCATCACCAACCTGTTCCAGTCATGTTGGATATGGGTCGACGACCTATGCAAGTCATGTTGACGACCCACACCCAACCACTGCTAGTCATGCTGGGGGCATCACTCTAGTCTCCATGAGTCATATCAAATATGGATCTCTCGCCTCTTCCAGTCACGTTGAGAGCATGTTGCCATCCATTGTAAATGATGTTGGGGGCATCAAGAAGGTCAAACTCCTCATACATAATCCTAAATTCCTTTGCAGGACTTGTGAAGGAGATCACCTTACTTGTTTGTGTCCATATTCTGTTGGGATACAAGAAGAGTGGCTCACATTTGAGGGCCCTTTGGGTTCTGAAGTGTCTGTGGTTTCCTCACACCCTATTTCTCCTTTGATTTACATGGCATCCATGCCTCTACAATCCTATCCTGACCATACCCCCATTGTCTAGGGTGATGTGTCCCCTATTCCTATTATCATGCATCCTTTTCAACATAGAATTGAAAAAGTGGTCGTACTGGTGAAATATCTGGTCAATCAATCTCTCCTTTTGGAGGGTGATGTGTCCTTCAACCATGTCATCAACATTCTTTATAACACTCCTTATGAACAAGAGAGAGTGAAACTCTCCTCGAGTTCCCTACCTTCAAGCCCTGAAGAAGTTCCATTCGATTGGGATGGTCTTGTGGGGTATCCAATGCCCCTGACTATGTCCTTTCTAGTAAGATACATTATCCAATATATTATGGAGATGATAACCTCCCCTGTCACTTTATCCTCCTCGACTTGGAGAGATTTGGGTTTTCCCAAGCTTATGTCAGCTATTCGTAAAATATTGACATTCCACAGAAGTCCAGTACGGGAGCCTTGGCCTCCCCCGTGACTCACTTCCTAGAAACTCCCAAGCGAGTCTGCGTTAAGCTCTTTTCTGACTAGTCTAAAAAGAGAAAATATTGTCGACTGATTTTTTCCTTTCACACTCGTTAAATTGGACTTGAAAGGTCGTGCATCTCAGTTAAGCTCTTTTCTGACTCCTTTTGAAAAAGTGAAAAGATTTCCGAGTGAACTTGTCTCTTTCACACTCGTAAATTGGAAAAGGAAATTTATGTACAAGTTCATCCCTTTTTCACACCAAGTAGACTATAGGTCATGAAAAAGGAAATTTGTTGGCATTAAGTTGTGATTTCATCTCATGCCCTTTCTTTCAGTATTGAGCCTATAGCCAATTCTCGCTTTGCATTATAAACTGTTTGCCTCAATAGTTTTTCATCCTCAACCAATAAGAGCCTTGTTTATATCCTTCACAATTTGACACCCTATTCCCATGAGGGAATATTCCCCCGAGTGCCCATTTCCTGCATCCATCTCCTTGCATTGAACATAGGTATGTTCCACTGATGGAACTAGTTTTTCTTACTTACGACATTTGTTTTCTTCCTTTGTATCATAACATTCATTTGTCTATGAAAAAACAAAAAAAAAGATGGGCGGGAAGGGAGTATTATCTTATGTTGGCAGTAGTTGTGTCGCCTTTGAACAGATCACAAAGTTATTGAGTCCATTTGTCATCATAATTTTGGGTTTACCATGCCCTTAGGAAGTTGAGCTCGTTATAGAGAGTTTTCTCTACTGACTAGTTACTCTTCCAGTCCCTATCGATAATTTCATTGATGCCTTTTGCATATCATGGTTTCATCATCAAGTCTATGTTTTCAGAGNCTATGAAAAAACAAAAAAAAAGATGGGCGGGAAGGGAGTATTATCTTATGTTGGCAGTAGTTGTGTCGCCTTTGAACAGATCACAAAGTTATTGAGTCCATTTGTCATCATAACTTTGGGTTTACCATGCCCTTAGGAAGTTGAGCTCGTTATAGAGAGTTTTCTCTACTGACTAGTTACTCTTCCAGTCCCTATCGATAATTTCATTGATGCCTTTTGCATATCATGGTTTCATCATCAAGTCTATGTTTTCAGAGTCTTCCATATGTCTCATGCTCTTGTTCAGAGGAAGTCTATCAACCCATGTCAACCATTCCTCAGAACTCTTGACTTTGCATGTCATCCATAACCTCAGTTTGACTCATAATCACATGATATTGTATTCCTATAATGCACCCTGGTCCTACTTTCATCATTGGTAGGTAACCTTGAACCCATCAGTCGACAGTTCATCATTGGTCATTTACTGGGTGGCTTCCCTTGTGTTCGACGACAAGACATCTATTCACACATTGGGATTCGTGTAGTGTCTTGCATTCCATTATCCTTATTGGTGGTTTCCTCTCCTTTGTCATTAGTTTTCATCATTGGATGTTATTCAAAGGGTATTTTTTGTGTACCGCTTGCACTTGGCAAATGCGAAAGACGCACATGTTCGTTGGTTCGTGAACATGTTCTTCGTTCGATTTCACCCAAATCATGAAGCTCTTGCTTTATACCTCGTGTTGAATGATGAGAGACGCCTTAATGCTCTCCTTTCAGCAGGTCTCCTTCCATCGAATTCATCTCATCTATTCTGGAAATGAGATGTAGAGTCTTATGAGTATCTTGAGGCTTCTAGTCTTTAGTGGCGGGTTCTCTCACCATCGATAGTTGGGAATACATCAATGTCTCTTGATAGATGGATTATTCAAGTTTTCGACCCCGACTCCTTTATTCACACTTGTAAGAATGTACTCGGTGCCTTGATCCTACTTTCATTATTAGCATGATGTCTCGTGTTTGTTAATGATATACCTCAATGACCAATAATCAAATGATGTCTCATTGTGTTCGACCTCAACTCCTTTATTCACATGATGTAGACTTTCACCTTTGGCATATTGTGTAGAAGACTTAAAGACATCAGTATGTGGCCATAGATTTCTTGAGTTGCTTCTTTCCTTTTCATTGGACCAGTACCTATATGACTTCAGTGATCATGGGATATCATATTGTACTCCATTATATACTATTATCTTCATATTGATTTTGATACTGGTTCTACTAGTCCTTGTTCATGACTATGACAACCTTTGGCATGTAACCATATTTGTATTTTCCTATTCATGGCCATGGGCAATTTTTTGGTATATTTTCACATGGATCTGTAGTTTAATTCAAATTGGCAGTCGTGTATTAAAAGTCAGTGCAAAATGTAATGAGAAACTAGTTCTTCCAATTGGTTTCCCATCACTCCACTTCTAGGTTTTTATAATGTATTTCAACCATCACAGATACTCCTCTAACCTCACAAATTAGGGGGCATCTGTTATAGCAATATTTTCCTCACCCTATCAAATCTTGCACAAAGGGCCTTTTTCAATTTCGCTATGCAGAATTTTCATCCCTTTTTGCAAATCCCAGAGCTAAAAAATACATTTTTTCGACATGTACACACCTTTCCTACTATACAACATGTGTATACACAGGCTGCACCACTACAACCCATGTACATTGGGATTTGTGACCAAAAATGAAAAATGGTGTCGGGTTTCCATGTCATGACAAGAGATCTATGATCCTTGGCCTTCCATATACTAGAAACGTTTCGACTCGACCCTTCAGTTCCATTTATAGGCTATAAATGGGCTAATTCCGAGATACGGAAAAGTGGACATTCATAAATTTCATCATCCAAATCTTATTTGTAACTCTGTAATAGACATGGTGTATATGATCACATACCTCCAAACCTTCCTTAACTTTAACAACAAGAGACTAGCATTTTCATCAAACTTTACTTTAGTCTCACATGACTAGTTTTGGATTAGTCAACAACCCTAACTTGAAATAATAATAAATATGTACATGTAATGAATAAAGATATGAAAATAGTACACAATTTTATTTAGTGTGTTTTATACATTTCTTCCAGGTGTCACTACTTGGAACCTCTCAGAAAAGGAGCTATAGAAAAATGGCATACTTGTTGAATTTTGACTTATTCTAGAGAGCGAACTTGTAGAGCGTGCCCCGCACAGAATATTTGTTGTATGGATCTGTAAATTGTACAAAACATAATATAGATTGTACTCTAAAAAACACATTTGTTATTACTAAATTTGGATCTGTTATTAAGAAATTATGACTTTTTTACCCAAAACACTTGTTTTAGACTAGTTTGAGGACTAGCCACAAACCCTATTTTCCATGGAGTGTAACTCCAAAAATACAACGAAACACAAGCTAAAATGTGTACCACATCTACTTGTATATGTTTCCTTAATGGAATGCCAATTTCATGATATGAATCATTCTAGAACAAAATTTATTGCGAAAATAGTGAGATGACCTATAAATAACATACCTTAGAAAACATCATCAAAATAATTTATCCTCCCTTGAATTTTGGCCTTCTTTACTTCACCTTCCCTCTGAAATTATGCTTCGATATACTTTGGTTACCTCAACCACCTTTATACCCCACAGATATGGGTAACCCCCTTTTGCACTCCCCGACGTGTACAAGTGTACATTCTTTCGAGGTGTAAAGTATTCATGGGGTATAAACAAGACTGAAAACAAAGACCTCTGAATCAAGAAGCTAACATGATCTGCAACCAACACTCAAGTTCCTTAATAACCCATTGATGTCGGAAGGGGAGGGAATATTGTCATGCATAGTGAGATCATGGGATCCTGAGTAGGTATATTTAATGATCCAAGGGTAGTAGATCAATATAACCATGTAGGGAATATATTTTATGATAGGGTTTCCCCAACTAGGGGTGGTACTAGAGACACCTGCATCAATTCCTTGAGGGAGGCAAGTAGATGAGTTCCTGGATTGAAATCCTATCCTTAGTGCAAGGATACATTATTTTCATATCCAAATGTGGGATATTGAGTGGTTGGAGACCCAAGAGGTGGCTACTGTAGTGATTCAAATATTGGGGATTCATGCATTACATAAATTTTCAGGGGGAATATGATTATAGTGGAGAGGGTGTTATGTGGGACCCACTTTGAGAGGATGTATATTGTATTTATGGTTCTTAAGAACCAAAATTCATCATGCAGGAGGGCCTCAAGAGGAAACTATAATTTTTGGAAATCTCTATGCTCCTTCTTCTTTGATCATATTCCTACACTGTGTACCCGTGTGTATATCCATGATGGGGGGTTGCAGGAGCCTTGGATGTTATGATGGGGTTAGCTAATGAAAATGGGATGAGGTGTTAGGCTCAAGAGTTTTCTTAGAGAAGACGTATTTTCACACTGGGATCATATCCCAATCATGATTGAGGACTACCAATAAATGGGAATGGACTACAAGAGAAATCTCGAGTTACCTTTACCAGTTGGTTGGGACTAGGGGTTGGATGGTGAGTAAAAAAACATGTATTTATTATATATATGTTAACTTTTTTTACTAGTATGTGTCAATATATGGTATCGAAAATATTTTTGTATGAAACTTACATATATTTCTTTGGTGAGGCTGGAGGTATAGGAACCACACAAATAGGGTGGTGCTCTTGTAGATCCAGGCCCATCGAGATCGATTGGTTGAGACTAGAGATATTGTGAGCTACTATATTATCTTCGTGAAAATTTGGAAAACCTAATGAATGGTGTGTTAGACCATATATGACACACACTTTATGGACATTATGCGACATCTTGCATGGGGCCACCACCAGAGTGGTGCTTTATCTTGCGTGAGGTAGGGACCATGGGTCAGGTGATGTGAGACCTTTCATCAGGGGACATGCTTCCATTGGCACAAAATTATGAATTGTATGAGGATGAGTATCATGGTTTTCTTTCATCACCCAAATTTTAGATGTATTTATCATTCTATGGACATGTCAACTATATTGCAAAGTAGTGGACTCAAACCAATACAATGCTTTATGATGTTTTGATTTCAATATGATAATGGACATATACAATTTCTTTTTTATGAATTCCATGGTTTGATTATGTACAAATGTATTCATTATACATTATATGAATGAACATGGTTATCTTCTTACACATGCATTTGCTAAATCAGGCATACTTCCCATTCATGACCCACTGGCTCAATAAGGACATAGGATTTGAGTTAGTGATAACATTGTTTCTATGCATCATGATGTAAAGATGGTTTTTGAATGGAGACAACAATAGGAAAGGAAATATTATCATCATGTGAATAGGACTAGGAGGGTCCAAATATTTTCTCTCTCACATAGTAAATTAAATTCTCACATCCATTGATCCCATCCTGTACTAAAACTCCGACAACAATGAAGTTTGAAGAAGAAATGTAGAGGATAAAATCATTTTCAAAATATGGGGTAGTAATAAAAGGAACTATTTCAAGGGAATATAATAAAATTGAATTATTATGATCTTTGTCATCCTAAAAAATTGTGATACTTTAATGTAACAAGCATAAGAACCCATGGGCAATAGTAGCATAGTCTAGAATGAAAAATCGTAGGAAGTTGGTTTTCCCCTGTAGACTCTGCAATTTCCATATATTGTGAAGGGGAGGTAGCTTAGAAATGGACTAAACCTTAAGGGTATGAATAGTGATGCCAACCTTGGACACAATGAATCCAAAAATATTTGCTCTATCACTACATGACTTCTTTGCTCTCCGAAATCATTCTTCCTGCAAATAAATTAGGAAAAATATTAAAAAATATTACATGTATCCCCATAACATAATAGTATACTTTTTCATAAAGAAAAAGAACTCAGTTTTTTAAGAAAGAAAACTTAGATCTCATTTCAATCTTACACAAAAATACACGTTTAACTTTTCTTTGTTTCAGTAGAGAGATAATGTTCACATAGTGTACCTTCTTTATTTTAGTATACAAATAGTTATCACCTCCTGTATCTTCAGGAAGCTTGGGGATTCATGTATAGTGCAAGAACACGTGAAAGGAAACATCTAGACTTATAATGAGAATGTGAAAGGAAACTTCAAGGCTGACAATGCAACAGAGGGAAGGCCAGACTGAGAGTGGCCCTCGTGATATGATTCAGGCCATGGTAAGGGGCCTGACTAGAATATGGATGATCAAGTAAAAGAATAAGTATGAGGGTTTTTCATGGGACTCAACCTTTGCTATTAGACATGAATTCTGCATGGAATCCAATGTGCACAATTGGACACGTAATAAAGGGTAGGAGGAATTTATATGTTATAAATATGGGTTAATCACATAAAAATTTAATGTCATGAATTAATGCTATCCTCAAGGCTATCATTAATCTACCTCACCATATTGTAATGAAAACATATTGTTTATTTCCTAATTTTCAAATGAAACACATCGATATGAGGCTAAATAAGACCTCAATTTTTTCAATTGGTTAAACAAATGTGTTGTAAGTATTTAACCGATTGAGAAAAAGTGTTAAATGAAATATTAACTAAAAACATTAGGTTAAATACTTGGATTTGTGTGCCATAGTTATAGAAAGATTGGAATCTATTTTTAACAGTTCCTATTGCCTTAAGGCAGGGACAATAAAACATTTTTGTGCTATTATGCTTTTGAAATTCAATAGTACTTGAAAATAGTAAGATATTTTGTTTCATTAAATATAAGAGAAATATATTGCACTTTCGTAACTCGGTTGGAGTACTTATTGGTCCCTTCCCTTCGGGCTACAAGGAGTATTGGTAAAGGATTTTTCATTCTCCTATTAAACTTTGCATGCATACCCACTATTTTAACCAAAATTTTGATAAAGTTATACAAGTTTTCAATGCAAATTTTATTTTTAGGCATAAGTTTTTAGTTTGAGGCCTTATTTGGCCTCATATCGAGGCAAGGGTGAAATATTTGGTTTGAAACTTATGAAATCAGGGTTTCATTATGGTGCATTAAGGTGTACATCATTTGAAGTGAATTAATGCTATCATTAGTTCATAGACATTTAATGTTTAAAATGTCTACGCTTTTTGTCTATGGTATCCTAAGTAATTCCAATTATAGTTATGTTGCATTGTCCAAAGGATGTAGATGACTGTTGTGTAGTTAAGCATTGTCTAGTTGTAGGTTGCATGAAATATCAACATCTATTTCTTCCTAGAAAGAAACATCCATTTACTCATATATTCAACATCAATTTCCTCATATTTTTGCAGACATTCTTCCATCTATCTTGTATGTTATTTCCTTTGTTTGTTATTTCGTTTGATCCTAGCAAGATGAGAATGGATGAAGGTTGGCTTGAGCTCAAGATGAGTTACCACAAGTGAAATGCCATGGATCTTGTCAAATATCGTTATACTAGGAAAAACACAACTTATCTAGAAGAAGTGTTCTCCTACAAGTACACAAAACTAAAAAGTTGTAAATTACCTTGTCAATCATCCAACTCTTGCTTCCTTGCTTCATTATCATAGAGTGTTGTAAAGGAAAATAGATTGCTAATGCTATGTATTTCTCTTCAATGTTCTCAATTCCCTAGCTTATTTGTCTATGGTTTTTCTGTAACAACAAATTAGCAACTTATTTGCTTGTGATTTCACTATGTACATTTTTTTGTCTAGATCTTACAACCATTGCATGAAGATGTCTCTTGTTTCCAACTAGACTTGTTGGTCATGTGCACAAGAATTTCACGCAAAATCAAATATGTTTTTGTATCACTTTTCTTATGTTTGCAATGCAATATCACATTAACAGTGATTCTACTTACCATTGCTTTCCTTTCCATAATGTTTTGCAGTTATATTTTTGTCCCTGGAGTAAGGAATATAGATCTCAAAACCTTTTACTCTATAAATCCTCAATCCAAAAATAAAACAAAGTTTAACTAGAGGAAATGGATCCTGAAAAGCATGTTGGCACACATTATTTCCCTCGTCCCGAGATCATAAAATCAACTTTACATTGAAGAAGATGACTAATAAATATAATAACATGCAGAATCAGATCAGGTATTAGATAAAATTGTTGAAGGGGGTTTATGGTCAAACATACTTACCTATTGCAATAACATTGTCCTCTTTTCTATCTTCCTTTCTTCTTTTATGTCTTCCTTTCTTTACCTCTAAAACAATAGAGAAACTATTATAGCACTCCACACCTCTACATGATGGGTAATTAATCAAAATATCTACCAAAAAAATCTTCCATGCAGATGCTACACCTATATGTCCGCCCCACCTTGATGTGCCTCTTCCATTACAAAGAACACAACATTCATATTGGATTAATACATTATCTTAAAATTGAATATGCACTCATCTCAATCATACATGTTGCACTCATCTCAGTCATACATGACTCCATTAATTACTTGATATGAAGTTTCCATCATTAGGTAAATAGTAAGGTTGAAGTCGAAACATCCTTTCACTTGTAGTTTATAATCTTGTTGTATCCAACGTTGTGATTTACTGGCCTTAACTATATCTGGTTGTAACTCCTTAAGAAACTGTTATTGAGCATGGAACTACCATTTTTAAAGGATAGGAGGAATTTTTCCTTTCTATCACCGAATGAAATAAAGGTTATTTAATAAGGGTTATTTAATGACTTTCTATTATGGAATGAAATCATATTGATTGAAAGCATGAAATAAAAAAAAAGAAATTTGAATAATGTAGGCACCTTGCCATGTGTTTTGTAATTCATTTAAAAATTAATTAAATAAATAAGGATTCATTACCAAGACATTGTTAATCTCAAAATATTGCATGCATGTATTACACATGTAGCCTTCCACTTGATTACCTTTCACTGAAGACTGTTAGCTTTAGAGGATTCTTGATTTGCAAGGAAAAATGTTTGTTGATACTTTTGATATGCGAGGCCTATTTTCTTATGCAACAATTCATTGCCCTCGAAGCTTAGAATGGAAAGGGATTGCACATTAATATCTCATTGAATATCATCTTTATGACTTTAGCACCTCAGTGGAAACAATATAGATGGTATACTTTCCTACAACATAGAAGAGTTATACCCAGACATCTAAAGAGACACTTGAATTAAATTATCGTTAGATGCATTTTAGAACGCCTTCTTGAGCCACTACAATAATATATGTGATTCAATGAAAGTTTGAACTCAATATCTACATCTCTGCAACTAAGTCCTTCACAAGCCCAAACTAACCCTTAGTTCATAAATCAATTACATAAATCCTTCGACATCAAGAAATTTCTATTGTGAATTATGTAACCACATAGAGCACAATACAACACAACACAATTCTCCCTAACTCGCCATGTGAAGAACAAGAAAAAGTAGCAATGCATCATGAAAAACCTCTCACTAATACACATTACACCTGGATTATTAATACAGATTCACATACCCATGAAATTCTAGTAATGCCATATATTTCAATAATCAATTGGGTATTCCAATTTTTTCAGTTTTTACATATTCATTCATTTATTATTCCATAAAATATTTTTAGATAACAGTAAGAAATCCATAATTTAGTTATAGAGTTCTAAAAAGAAATCAAAAGATTGGTACAACTCCAAGGGAAACATCCCATACTTTAAAACTTTTTCTAAAGAAGATTATAATGTTGATGAAGCATTCTTATGCTTTTCCAAGACTGGGACAATGAATGGACTTAATCAAAAGACTTTTAACATGTCATAGTCTCTCCCACTATCTTTAAACAATTTTAAATAAATAATGTAAGTAGTCGGTAAATAATAACTAGGATTTTATTCTTGAATTTCAGTTCATGTTTTAGAATTTGCGGAAGTATCACGGAAGGGTTCTCTCTAAGCTGCATGCAAACCAAGTGGTGGCTACATGCACTACATGATAACTTTTGGTTAGATTGCAGATCTCAAAAATGATGCATTGTGGGTGGTGGGTACTTGAAAAGGTAGGACCCACCTCACATGTCATTCTTTCAACGTATGTTGTTTTATTTTTAACATATAAGATTCTTTATATATCAGCCCTTATATGCAAGGTTGACTTTTTTATATAAATATCATATTTTGTAATTGTAATTGAATTTATAATAAAACATGTCATAGTGTCATGAGCCTTCTCTAAAGGCTCTAAATACATTGTATTTCACCTTGAATAATAATAAGCAACGTAGCCCAAAAATATCCTTGTGAATATAATATTCAACTTATAGCCAACATGTTTTCATAAAAAATATTTCCCTTCGAAGATGCTAAGTGTAAGTAGAGGATCCGTATAATATTCAACTTATAGCCAACATGTTTTCATAAAAAATATTTCCCTTCGAAGATATAATATTCAACTTATAGCCAACATGTTTTCATAAAAAATATTTCCCTTCGAAGATGCTAAGTGTAAGTAGAGGATCCGTTTGAGATAAAATGAGAAAAAAATGTTTTCAAATCCAACCAAAAAGAGACTAACCATAATTATTTTTTATATTACTCAATATGCAAAACAACACTTCCTTAATAAAAAAATAAGTTAATTCCTTGTTTCAAAACAAGATAAAAAAAAGAGACCAACCATAACATTTTTTATATTACTCTCAGTCACATGAAGCTTCCATGACAACATAAATGAATTTCACATAGATTTTTGAACCAACAACATTCAATTCCATTTTTAATGTAGATAGAAGATAACACCTCTTCATTCATGTAGTTGGGGCATGTTGTTAAAGGAACCTTGAAAACTTACAAAGTGGAATTGAAATGCAGAGACGAGGAAACATGGAAATGAAACCTATGAGTCAAAGGTGTTAAATAACAGACATTTCTCTCCTCACATCAGAAATCCTCACCTTTACAATTCTTCTGGACAAAGATGAAACCAATCCTAATCATAGACAAAGATGAAGACAATGTAATTAATGCACATTAATTATTATATTTTAAAACGTTTACCCAAAACGAAGATAATGAAAAATAAATATAACATAATAAATGATTGAACAACTAACTTTTTACATCATATTTGCATCTTTGTACTTGAAATTTTTACATCATATTTACATCTATGTACTTCAACATTTTATAATACAACCTTTCATTTTATCTTCTCATGAAAAACTCACTTCTAAAATTTCTTTAATAGCTTCAAGATTTTATAATGCAACCTTTCATTTTACCTTCTCATAGAAAACTCCCTTTGAAATTTTAATGGCTTTTAACCCATGAACTATCACAATTCTTAATACTAGTAAACAAATCCCCAAAAGAAGGTACTTGTTGCCCTGAAGCTTGTCTTGTTTAGTAAGAAAGCTCATCTTGTTTAGTAAGAAAGGTGTTATGAGTTCAAATTTCATTGAAAACATTGATAATAATTTTTCAATTATTGTGTAAGTTCCTAAGTTTTACATTAAGAGTTAAAGGGAAGATCGAGCTATCCCGAAAATGATGTGTTATAGAAATAATTTGGTACTATGTGAGAGAGAGTTAAATCGACGAACTAAAGAGAACTAGGGTTGCAATAAATATTAATAAAAGTAGTTACTCTCAATATTAATAAAAGTGAGGTTTACAACTGAGCCAAGTTTGGGTAGATATCCTCCAAATATAATCAACTTCTTGTGGAACTATAGAAATGGCCATGATATTATTTAAACTCAAATCCAATAATACCTAATGTTAAAAATAATGACATCAGGTACATTTTATATTTTTTCGGACTTGTGTAACCATCGTAACCAATCACCTGTGGCCTTGGACATACAACTAGGCTATAAGAATAGTTGGTTGGGGAATTGTTCAATTTCAACAACGGTTGTCTATGGAAAACACAAACGAAACAAACAACACCCCCTTTTTTCTATGTTAAAAAATCATAAGTAAGCAAATAGAATGAAATATTGATGATCTCTTAGGCGAGATGAATGACCTAACGAACCAGAAACAACCCCTTGATCTCTTTTCCTAGTAACTACAACCTTAAGACCCCAATTTATCATAAAAATCATAATTCAAATGTTGTTCCATTCTAAGTGTAGTAATTCAAGTTGGGTTGTGCCATTCTAAGTGTAGTGATTCAATTTGGCCTCTCAATTTATAGGGTTCAAACTCTTAGTATTTTTATTAAAATCCTAAGTTTGGTTTTAGTAGTAGCAAATCATTATTCCCTTAATATATATATGGATGATTGAGATTGTAAATGATAAGGATCTAATATTGAAGACCAAATTCGTAGAATTAGAAATCGAGCAAGAATTTATAATAGGATTTTGTTTAAAAAAAAGAATTTAATATGAACTTCTTCTAAATATATGATACATACATTATGATATGCTAATCAATGTGTTATGTTTTTATTTTGCCAAGGAAATACTCACAAGAAAATTCTTAAACATTTTTTCGCATTCACAAACAATACATAGCACAAACCTGTTAGTGCAAATTATGGTGCTTGATTTTGCAAGGACATTGAATGAGACATGCAATAAAGTTAGCCAACCAAGATAATTAACCCTGATACGTCTTGCATGAAGTTCAAATCCCTCAACCACTCGAGCTAGCATAAGTCTAGGCTCATCAATGTACTATCTATATGATCTAAATATTATGTTTATCCAAATTAATATGTATATAATTAAAATAACTATATTTTAAATAAAATCAAAAATTTAAAACCATTTATTTATTCATCATCATATTAAAAAATTTGTAATCTAAATAAAAAAATCTTAATTAATGAACCCCTCTCTCTTTCTTTAAATGCTCTATTAAAACTATCCTTATCCCAAAGCCTCCTCTTCTCATTCATTCTCAAGGCCTCGGAGGAATCGAGTCATGTTACCTACTCCATTCATTTTTGTCCTCTTTCCTAGAGTAAAAACATTAATTCATATATTACCTCTTCTCATTCATTCTCAAGGCCTCGGAGGAATCGAGTCATGTTACCTACTCCATTCATTTTTGTCTTCTTTCCCACAGTAAAAACATTAATTCATATATTAGAATACCTCAAACACTTCCATATGTGAACAAGATGGAAATGGTAATAACGTGCATAGACTCTTTTATAGATCATCTTAACTATTTTCAACAAAAAAGAAAGGTTTTCTCAAAGCCTAGGGTTGAAGACATGTGTCATATGTGTAATAGTAATAAAGGATTGAAGACATGTGTCATATGTGTAATAGTAACAAATTAAAAGGGAAAACAAACATGTCCCAACTTTAATATAACGTTTAAAAATAAAAGAAACTCAAATTATAATGTATCAAAAATCTATAAGTTAGCATAGATTCACCTTAGATTTGGATTTTTAAGTAATAAGTTTGTTATTAGGTTTTATTCAATTTTCTTGTTGCATGATATTTATGGGTATAATATAGATCTTTATCACTATACATTATGAAGGAATAGTTTTTGTATAATATGAATAATATCTTATTTTCTGGAAGGTTTTGATAAATAGTTTTATAAATATTTATATTTTGTTTTATATGTGAAAATATATATATTTGTTTTTTTTAAGTTAGATTTTGTATTGATTTCTTACAAAAAGTACAAATGTTTGAGAGTTTTCTAGTTACTTGGTATTGGTGTTCAGTTGGGAAACCACTTTTGCCAAGCGTTTTGAGTCAAAGAGAGAAGGGAACGGTGCTAATTCGGGAAACCACCGTTTTCTAAAGTCCAATTCATATACAAGGTTGACTACGTGGCCACGCAGGGCCAAATGTCAGATGCATAAAGACAGGATATCTGCAGTGCCGCGCAGGGCCATAATCTTGGCATAAAAAAAAAAAATACAAGAACACAAGAAGTATCAGTAACCTGGACCCCGATGCGTCTCCTTGTAGGTTTGTGGAGCCTGTGTCTTCCCCTTCTCTCATTCCACCATGGTGCTTCTCAAGTCCTGCATGAATGCCATCATGTTATCCACTCGATGCCACTGGTCATGTTCTCGTGCTTGGACATCGTGCATGGTTGTTTTGATGTCTTCCAGATCCTTTTTTATGCTACTTAGTGTGGTCAAGAGCTCATTGTCCCTGTTGGTAGAAGGAGAGGATGGAGAGGAAGGAGACGAGTGAAAAGGGGGGGTGGAAAGAGGGGACATCAAGGGGGTGAAGGAGGAGGTGGCACATAGCCAATCAAATTGCCCAAGTGGTCGAGCCACCCGAACCTACAGCCGTAGGGGTTCAAGAGTGGGGAGAGGCCGGTGACTGGATCCACGATTGGTTCAGAGGGAGCAGAAGGTATGACTAAGTGGGTAAGAGGTTGGGGGAAACCTTCCTCGGGAGGGTGAGCATCCATTGGGTCCGATAAAGGAGGAATGTATGAAATGTAGTGGGTGGAGACAACGCGAGGAGTGCTCGGGGGATCCCTTCCCCAGGCCCGATACCAAGCTGTACCTCACCTTGGCTTGCCCCTGGGTCTTGGCATGTAGAGAAGGAGGGTCAACCAGCGCCAGTGTGTGGTGTGATCACCAAATAGCTTCAAAATGCCAAAGTGGGGAACGCACCAGAGTAGTGTAGCAGAGTAGAGAAAGGAAATTTCCTCAAGGAGGTTGCAATGAAGGAAATGAGCCATCGAGCATGATAGAGGGGAAGAAATCTTTGTCGGATGGAAATGAGGTGACATGGAGGGCTCGTCGTGCACTGCAATGAAGACTTGTAGGTTATGAAGCGTGTGGGATGCATGGTTCTCGTGTGGGAGAAAATGTGACATAGGTGCATTTGCATGCCAACAAGGGTGCGAGGGAGGACGTGACGTTAAACCACCTCTTGTTGCCATGTACCCTGACCACATGGCTCTAGACTGTGCAACGTCCATCAAATCAAGTGGGCACCCCATCTAGGGTATGTGAAAATATATTCAATCAAATGTCTTATGCTTGTTTTTATATTAGATGGAATTTTTATTTGTGTTTCAAAAACAAAAACTTCATTTTCTTAACTTTTATATGTGTATATATGTTTACCTACATAGATTTATGGAATCTATTACTTTCAGTTATCTTTGATGAATATTCATACAGGGGAATTACATATCTCTTAGAAATAAATTAAAGACAGAAAAAATAAATGAATGAGTGTATATACCTGTTACACAATGTAATGCCAAATTTATCAGAAACTTGGTACTATTATACAAATAGAGTGTAACTTTGTTAGAGACCTAACCTCCATAACCCCTCACTTAGGTAGAATAATATATTTTCCATGTAATAAATGTCAATATTAATAAGGCCTAGTAATAAGGAAGAATAAGTTAAATGTAGGAAGACCTAATAGAAACCTCCTCTTATAGAAGATGTTCCTCTAATTATTTTTTTTGGTAGATATATTTAGTATAAATAGGGGTTGAGGGAAGATAAGTTTTTTCTTGAAAATTATTGTAATAGACACTCCTTTGCTAGAGGTTTCCCCCTCAAAGAGGCAAGTGAACATTTTTTTTTTTTTTGCTAGGGGAATCGACAACTCGTGGTTCTCATACTCGCGTGACACAGGGTCGATACCCGACGGCTACCGCTATAACCCCAGGTGCATCCACGCAGCCCACATGAATGGCGCACAGGTTAGTCCGGGTGAGAATCAAACTTGAGACCTCCATTTACAAATTTCCTTCCATATACATGACACTTGCCAATCAGTCTACACCCCTACGGGCTAGAGGCAAGTGAACATTGTTTCTTTTCAATAAAGGTATTATTTTGGTGTTTTGGTTTCATCTATTGTGTTGTTCCACTGTTATTCTCTACAATATTTATTTTTTCAGCTATTATAATAGATATGGTACCTTACAAGTGGTATCATGACTCTTTCATTGGTAGAAAATTTTGGGTTAATTTGTTTCAGGGTAGAGACGTATTCCGATGTCTTAAAGCTACAAATATTTTTCATTCAGTGCATAAATCCACAGTAGGGGAAGTATATACACGTAGGAACTACAAGTCGTACTTAAGCACACATTGTTGGCCACCATTGTAACCCTTGTTGGTACCCCTTTGAGAGTTATCACATCAAACAACACCTATATATGGATCGACCTAGATATCCTAATGCCCTATGTAGACAAACTGATCAGTGTGATGATTGTTATAGTTCCATCGAGAACAACACTTGGGAATATACTCTCTAGTATGTGGGTAGTCACATAGTATGGCTAAGGGCACAGTCTAGCCCATTTAGTTAGTGACCTGAGATATTGGGCTGAGCACTATTGTTGGACCCTACATGTATATTAGAGAGCTATAACAGGGAAAATTCTTGTCTGTAGAAACCCTGAATACCTTAACCATTGGGACAGAAATAGAAACATAACATACAAGATTTATTGTCGTGGAACTTTACCTCCTACATTCTGGTTGCAAAATTACTACACATTTTTTCCTATTAAGAATTTGGTCATTTCAACACAACAATATTCTTTAGATCAGAGTATAACTCCGTGGGAGTTAATTTTTTTTTATAGATCCTTCCTACACCATTATTTGAGCCCTATCCCATTGGATTCATCTCTTCACCCTGATCACAGTCATACCTATCCTTTTTCAATAATTTTTTTTCTGTGGACCTAACCCCCTTCCGAACCGATAATTTGGGACTTACCCCATTGGATTCCCCTCGCCACTTTGATCATCGTGATACCCTTCACCCATAACCCATTTTATGTGTGGTCCCACCCTCCCCTTTCTAGTTCCCCCTTAATCATGGCCCACACCCGCATCCATGACCTTGAATCTCCCCTCAATACCTTATCCTCTGATTTCGTAGAGGCCTAGAAGGAAGTGTGACATTTGAGTGCCAATATTACCACAATCAATAACAAAATACATTCCACCATAGAATAAAAAATGGAAACCCTGAAACAAGACCTTTATACCTAGCTTGAATCCTTTTCTGGCCAGATCTGCACCAAGCTKAATATCACTGGAGACCTTACCTCCTCTGACCCACCTTTGCACCTCGAAGGTGAAACTTCCTCCAATTCCTAGAATTTTCAGCCCCATCACTTTCAGTGTGACCTACGCCTTCCACAAATGGATGTGAACCAATATGATGGATCGGATCCCACTGGTTGGGTAACTCACATGGAACACTATTTCTCTTTGTATGGAATTACAAATGATTTGAAAAAACTTCGGTATGGTTTTCTTCATCTATATCAAGAACGTTGGCAATGGTGAAAATGGAGAAAAAATGTCCACCAAGGGTATGTGGCTTGGACCCAATTTTTTGCAGAGATTTATGAATGCTTTGACATTGACACCCACCATTTAGTCCATTTGACAAAGTTGAAATTTTTTGGCACAATGGAATAATTTATAGTTGATTTTGAGCGATTGGGTTTCTGCATAGAGGGCATGTTTGATGTTTTTTTCTGAGGATTCTTTATCAGTGACCTCAAGGATGAGATATGTTCTCATGTCCTCATGGATCTCCCACAGAGTTGGGTGGAAGCTACTAAAATATATAAGGAATCACAATAGGTTGTCTCTTCTCAAACCATAGAACCCTCCTTTATTCCTCACCCTAAACCAACCACTCTTGCTCCTCCTTCCACTCCACTAAAGATCCAAAAATTGACCCAGGTAGAAATGATTGAATGCCAACTCAAGGTACTTTGTTATAATTGTAATGACAACTATTTTCTTCGGCACAAGTGTAAGGAACAAAATATTTTTATGGCCATATCTGAGGATGTTTCTGAAGAAGAGGTCAAGGCTCCCCATGTGGCCGAGTCACCTGAACCCACTGACCTGACTCCACCCTCAGACCCCCCC
>SNQJ01S0156834.1:0-22235 GCA_010110895.2 Picea sitchensis
AACTCACTTTCTTCTTTTGTAATTATTATGATGTTTCCATGACTAACTGCTAATGAGACCTCCCTGTTACTCTTTGATAAAGACACTTGACCTACTTACTCAGGTTTCTTGGAAAAATTGTACGAGAGACCTCTAGGCTTGATAGTTATGGTATCACTTCCTTATACAGTGGTGAAGAGTTTCAAGAACAACTGCTTTAGAATGCCTCAAAATGATAATTTTTCAAAAACATGGCTAATTACAGTAAGTCACTATTCATTTGATGCTTTAGCAGACACAAATTCAATTATAACAATTTGTTGAAGAAAGATATTGAAACTGTGTACTCCTGGTGAAATAAATACTTACAAAAACCTCTTAGAATTGCCTTATTAACAAAAACTATTTACATATATACAGTAGGAAATCTTAAAAAAATATTTTCAAGAACAAAGGGGGGCTTCCCCATCTACGAAGGCCAATGACTTTCCAACTGACATGACCTATAGAAAATCTTCTCTGGAAATGGGCTTATGATAAAATTTAAGTTGGTGTCCATTCACCACAATGGAGACTTGTCCATCGTCAATTGTTTTAATTTTTATAGCTCCATTGTCATATACAGTGTCTATATCATAAGGGCCCAACCAACGAGTGGTAATTTTTCCTTTGAAGGTTTTGAATCGGGAATCAAACAATAGATCCCAATCACCAGGCTGGAAGTGCTTCTTCTTAATAAACTTGTCATGCCACTTGCTCCTCTGGTTTTGGACTAATATCGTCCGTTGGATGGAATCTTGTCTGATTTCATCCAACTCATTCAACTGTAGGGCTCGTTGCTTATGAGCCTCATCCAGGTTCAATCCTAATTATGTGGCAATACGAAATGTCCTTACTTGGAATTCTATTGGTAAAAGTACTTGTTTCCCGTGCACTAGCTCATAAGGGGTATGCCCAGTAGTATTTCTCCAGGTAGTTCGGTATGCCCACAAAGCCTTTGGGATCCTATCAACCCAATCTTGGTGATGTAATTGAACAGTCTTGGTCAAGATGGATTCTAGAACTTTGTTTGTGGATTCTACCTAGACATTGGCTTGCGGGTGGTATGGATAAGATTTACAATGTTTAATCCCATATTTCTCTATTAGCTCTTTCATCATCCTAGAAGTAAATTGAGTGCCTTGGTCAGTAACAATTTCATGAGGGACACCGAAGCGGGTAAAGATGTCTTCATAGACAAATTCGAAAACAGAATTCTTTGTGGCCCTGAATAGGTCTTTTGCCTCTACCCATTTGGTGACATATTCCGTACAAACCAAGATATAGTTCTTCATACAGGACATCCGTGAAATTGGTCCTACAAAGTCAAGGGCCCATTTTTCGAAGGGTTCTATCATAACTTGGGCCTGTAAAGGCATTTCTTCAGATGATGTAGGTCTACCTATCCTTTGGAAACTATCACAACTTTTCACATACTTGGCATCATATTTGAAAATGCTAGACCAATAGTAACCTGAATGTAACACCTTATATGTTGTACGTTTGTCAGAGAAATGGCCACCACATGGTCCATCATGACAATTTCATAGTATTTCAGGTACCTTTTCCTCTCGGACACATCTACGAATAATCGAATCAGGACATGTGTGAAAAATATCATGACCAACCCAAGAGTAATTAGCACTCTGTGTAATATTTTTTTGCTTTTCATGAGGTGACAAATGAGACAGTAACTTCCTAGTAGCCATATAGTTTTCCATATATGCAAACCATGGGGTATTGACAGAAAGGGCAAAGAGATGCTCATCTAGGAAACTATCATCTACAGGGATGTCATCATCCTCATTCTTTATGCGGGAAAGAAAGTCAGCTACTACATTGTCCTTTCCAGGTCGGTCAAGCACAGTAATATTAAATTCTTGCAATAACAAGAGCCACCTAGTCACTCGGCCATTAGTTATAGGTTTATTCATGAGAAACCTAATGGAAGAATGATCAGTGTGTACAAATACTTCATAATCTGTAATGTAATGACGAAACTTGTTAATAGCATGAACAATTTTCAAGAACTCTTTCTCGGTGACTGTGTAGTTCAACTCGGCAGGGGACAAGTTCTTGCTTATAAAATAAATGGCATAGGACTGTTGGTCTTCTTTCTTCTCTAATACCCCTCCTATTGTGGTGTCGGAGGCATCAGTGGATATATGAAATGGTAGAGTTCAATTAGGCCCTCTAAGAACTGGTGCCACAGAAATCTTATCTTTCAGAGTTTCAAAGGCAGTTTGACAATGCTTAGTCCAAACAAAATCAACATCTTTTATCAATAATCCAAACATAGGTGCAACAATCTTTGTAAAATTTTCAATAAACTGCCGGTAATATCCGGCATGTCCAAGAAATCTTCTCACCTCTTTCTGAGTGTTGGGGGGTGGGAGTCTAATAATGACCTCAATCTTTGCAGGATCGACTTTTATTCCTTCAGATGAAACATGATGTCCTAGAACCACTCCTTCGGTTAACAACATTTTTCATTTTTCATGACTTAGGGATAGGTTCATTTCCTGGCATATGATGAGGACCTTTTCTAAGTTATCTAAGGCTTCCTGGTAAGTGTTTCCATAAACTGTGAATTCATCCATGTATACCTCCACACAATCATGAATAATATCGGCAAATATCCCTAATATTGCTCGTTGAAATGTGGCAGGAGCATTACACAATCCAAATGGTAAGACCCTATAGGCATAGGTGCCCCAAGGACAAGTAAAGGTAGTCTTGTCCTAGTCCTTGGGTGCTATAAGAATATGATTGTACCCACTGTACCGATCTAGAAAGGAAAAGTACTTCTTTCTAGACAAGGTATCTAGAACTTGGTCTATGAAAGGAAGAGGAAAGTAGTATTTTAGAGTGGCCTTGTTGAGTTCCTAGAAATCAACACAAATTCTCCATTTCTCGGTCACTTTCTTTGGAACCACTACTAGTGGGGATACCCACTTACTTTCGGAGATGGGATAGATAAATCCAACATTTAACAACTATTGGATTTCATCCTTGATTATGTCTTTGAGTGTTGGGTTCATCCTTCTCTAGGTTTTCCTAACAGGTGTTACTTCCCCCTGGGTGTATATATGATGGATGCATGTGTCAGGGTGTATACCCTTCATGTCAGTGTATTCCCAGGGAAATGCTCCTGATTTTTCTTTAAGGATATCTACTAACTGTTTTTGTTGGTCTGCATCTATCTCGGAGTTTATATGTAAAAATTTCCCTAGACTAATCTCATAGGGCATAGTATAAGACATGGTAGAATCATCGATTTCAAAAATAAAAGATGTCGAAGACAAAATGGATGGATCTGATTGTTCTTGAAATTATTCCCCAAACATGTACTCAAATTGGGGAAAAGACTCTAGAAAATCCACACATGTAATAGCATAAATGAATTGGTTTAGCACATTTTCTGGTGTATGCTCCTAAAGTACCCTTGCATGGTCACTAGGCAATACAGGTTCTTCCCAGTCTTCATTCTCATATGGACATTCAAGCCACCATAGATTCTCCATAATAGGTTGATCTGGAGGGTAAATGGTGAGCTTCTAGATAGAGAGACCATTTGAGATGGTCATTTCTCCTTCTCTACAGCCAATAAATGCATTGGCTATGGCTAACCAAGGTCTTCCCAAAATAACGGGATGGCCTCGGGAAGGATCCTTTGAATGAATGACAAGAAAATCTACGGGGTAATCCCATGAGGCTAAAGTAAACATCACATCATCTAAAATCCCTTAAGGTATAACCCTAGTCTTATCTGCTAATTCCAAAATGGTTCGGGTAGGTCGAACAAGAGATTGTAACTGTAATTGTTCCAAGGTAGTAGCGATCATAACATTGATGGTTGCCCCTAGGTCTATGAGAGTGTTTCCGATGGAGACCTCCTTAATGGTTATGGTCACTACGGGGTTTCCTGGATTCCCATACTTTGCTAGCTTTGGCTGCTCTGATATGTACTCAGAGATTCCTCCTACCAAAAGTACTGTAGGAGGGTGCTTTCGCTTCCTACCTGGATTCTTGATACAAAATTCTTTGACTACCTTACTATAGATTGGAATGTCTTTAATGGTTTGAAGTAGGGGAATTTTGACACAAATATTTTTCAATTAATTCAAAATGTCAAATTCTGGTCGGGTGGTAGGTTTCTCGATTACCAAATGGTCGGGATAAGGAGGGACCTTCGTAATTTGTGAAGGTTCATTTTGGGGAAGTTTGGGTTCTTGATTCTTCGGGATAATAACATCTTCCCAAATAGTGTTATCCATGGGTTGTTGGGTGGTTTCTTCTTCTTCTTCTTCCTATATGACTACTGAAGGTTTCTTCCTATCTAGAACTTTTTTCGATCTTAGTTTCATTTCCTGTAATGGAACAGGAGTAATGACATATGTCGGGAAGGCCTGCATCTCAACATGGTTAAGAGGTTGAGGGGGATTATTATTGGGATTCGACATTGGCTGTGATGGTAATAGTGTCGATTTTGGGGATCTTTCATTTTGAAATTGGAGTGGTTGTTGTTGTGGGATAGGAGGTAAAGGTGGTGGAACAAAATCTGGCAGAAGCTGCAGAGTGTTTGATGAGAACTGAGGATAAGGATGGTTGTACATAGGGATAGGTGGAGCTTGCATGTTTCCTTGCTTGTGTCCTCCCCTCCATCCTTGAATCCAAGGATGTTGGTACTAAGTAGACCAATTTTTCCATCTTGGTGAGTTCCACTATTGTTGTTGATAATAGGGTGGAACTTGGGACTGTAGATCCGGGTATGTGGGTTGATTCCTAGGCTGCCATGGCCTCCTAGGTGCATAAGAAGACTCCCCAGGATCTCCACTTCTATAGATGGATAATAAACCAGACAATGATGGACATTTTTGAGTCACATGGTCTTCTGTACATAAGCCACAAAATGAAATGTTATCTAATGGGCATTCCCTTGAGGAATGCTTCCTCCTGCATTTTGGGCAATATATGCTCATTACTTCATTTTCCTCCTCCTGTTTATTTTTGAGTTTTAAGGTATCCAACTGGGAACCTATTGTTCTTAAGATGTCCATCTTAAAGTTTTCTAAAAGGTTCCCTATCTCTACTCTCGTGATACCACCTGAACTAACTGGTTTTAAGCTTCTATTGTAAGGGTCCCAAACATTCTTCCCTATTTTGGCTCTACTCCTTGAGTAGTTTTTACACATTTCACATATTTCAGAAAATGGTTTATGAGAAATATCACTTGATGCCATCAGGTTAAGAATCTCTAAATATTCTTCTGAAATTCCCTTAAGGAAAAGAGCCCTAACTACATCCTTTGGGAGGTCATGGTATTTTGACTTCTAGGAGATATAACCAAATCTTTCCATATAGTCTTCAAGGGTCTCATCTTCTAACTGATGGACTTTAAAGATTTCATTACGAGACTCTTTGGTCTTGCAGTAGTCTTGGTACTTCTTAAGAAATATGTCTTTCATGGATTCCCAAGACCTAATGCGGGATTCTCCCAATCCCATGAACCATCTTAATGTAGAGTCTTTGAGGGTGGCAGGAACGATTTTTAATTTATGGGCATCTTGTACATAGTTGTAGCTCCTGCACAAGATGTCAAATTCAAAGAGA
Organism: Picea sitchensis; assembly: GCA_010110895.2. Lineage (NCBI taxonomy): Eukaryota > Viridiplantae > Streptophyta > Pinopsida > Pinales > Pinaceae > Picea > Picea sitchensis. The sequence continues at coordinate 5,632 of SNQJ01S0156834.1, forward strand.
AAGGTGTCTGGATCTTCACTTTTTTACCATAAAAGGTAGGCAGTGCTGAGAGAGGAATATTCTTCATGTTGACATTCAGAGTGGTGTCTAAAATTGGAAACCCGAAGGTAGTTTCATTTTGGTTTCCACTTTCTTCCTCTCTGTGTCTTACATTGTTATGGTCCTTATGATCACCCATATTGTCTTGGTTTCCAAAGAGAGAGTACCTAAGTGGTTTTATCTTTGAAGAGAACAAAGTTTCTCTTTGATGAAAAGGTCTTCCTACTGATTGGATGTCTGGGACTCTACTCGAGCCAGTTGATATTATTGGTGCCAAAGTTTCTGTGTCAATTTGAGAGATAATTACATTGGTTGAGCTACCAAACAAAATATTCACCTGTTCAAGGTCTATGATATCCTTAAAATTAGAGTCCCCTGGTGGTGGTGTAAAAGAAAAGGTTGTATTGTTTGGTTTTGTGGAAGACTCGAGTGGTCTTGCCCCCTGTCCTAGTATGAATGATGATTCAATTTCTTGTTCTATAGTGCTCCCTTTTTTAGTCCCTTCAAAGACTATTTTATCTCTTTGGGTTGAGCTAGCTCCTGTTTTTTGGTATTGGTCTCTGGATTTTATAAGCGGAATGTTCCTTCCCCCAAAGAGATCGAAATGGACCTTGGTTGAAAGGTATGATTTTGATTTAATGTATCTAGCTTGTGGGTCTCTAGGCCTATTCATGAAAGAAAGAAAAAACAAAAAGAAAAAGCTACCATTTGATTCCTAGGTCTATTCATGAAAGCAAACAAAAATAAAAACTACTATTGGGTTTGGGGGAACCTGCTATAGCAGATGCGCAGGTTCTTACCTTTCGTCTTAAAGTTCCCTCGCCACCAAACTAATGATAAGGTCTAACAATGATCTAATTCCTAATTACTTCTTACCTTAAGACAACTCCCTGGAAACAACGCCAAAATGTTAGGTGATTTATATGTACTAAAAAAGACACTAAACTACCCTCAATTAAATTGTCAACCTGGGGTAAGTAAACATAGAGTTGTAGAAAAATATTTTCCAAAGGTAAAAAGGTTGGTAGGAGTATAGTCTAACTATGTAAAGCAACTATCTAGGACTAATCTACTCAAGCAAACCTATCTAACGAACAAACCCTACTAGGCAAAATGAAAACTAGGTAACCTAAGCACTTTTGGGCCAAAGACTGATGGATAGTTCCTAAGAAAGCAAGTAAAAACCCTATCCAAAGAAAACTAGTTCATGAAAATAAGCAAAGGTAAACTACTAAGCATACTAAGCAAATTATGAAAGCAAACTACTTTTAACTTGCCAACCTACATTTAATGAGAAGCTACCCTATGAAAGTAATTAAATAAGCAAGTAAGAAAAAACACCTATCTAACCTATTAAAGAAAATAGACAAGTAAGCAAAGACACCTAACTAACCTACTAATGAAAAAGACAAGTAAGCAAAGACAACTATCTATCCTACTAAATCAAATAGACAAGCAAGAAAAAACATAAAGCAAAAGACAAGTAAGCAAAGAATTCTCATTGAACAACTACCTAGCCTAAGAGGCAAGTGAACTAAATGCCTAATGCACAACTATTTCTCTTGCATGAAAGGAAATTTAAATGCTCAATGCAATGCATGAAAGGAAATCTATTCTATTGAAAGCAAGAAAGACTATCAACTAAACTTATGAAAACAAGAAACTATCTTTTCTAACTTATGAAAGCAAGAAACTAACTTTAATCTATGAAACACTCAAATGTAATGCTGGTGGTTGTGTGAATGCCTTCGGTGGTGACAAATGATATCTCGATGACACTTGACAACAAATGACAGTTCTAATGGTATAAACTCAATACTAATTTCAATGGCAAAATGAAAGGTGTGAAGTAAACAGTCTAATGCAAACTTAGCCATGATAAAAGTAATGTTAAATACCCTGCATATTCATGTATAAACCATCAACATCATGATGAGATCATCATTATCTAACTAAGAAATTCAATTGCATCTTAATCTATGAAAGGAAATTGAGTGAAAGGAAACTATACTATGTCTAGTTTAATCATTCAAGCTATGATAAGAAAATGACTGGAAACAAAAATTAAAAACATGATATTAAAAAGTGAATTGACAATTACATTTAACCAATAACTTAGCAAGTGAAATCTATCTAAAACTGAAGTTAGAAAGCTATGATTTAAAAACTAGAAGCAAATCTATCCATCCATCAATCTTTGTTAGAAGAAACTCAGATTAAAACTATGTTATGTTCTAATTAAAAATCTATTCTAAGCTTGACTGTAAAAATATAAAAGAAAGCACAATTTATCATCTAACTACATGTGGGGTTAGTATAGTGAGAGAGAGATTTGCAAGCCTTTTCTAATCTATGAGATTAATGCATGTTAATGCATCTCATCATTCTAACTTGTAAAAGAGAAGCAAATCAGTTAAGCTACAACAAATTAATTAACTAAATAAAAATATGCATGTACAACAAATAAAGAAAGAGCAATTAAATTAAGAAATGCATAAATCAACATAAAGAGAGTTACTAGACTGTTGGTGGGCCCCCCAACAAGTCGTGGTCACTCTCTAAAAGTATACCATGAGCTTAGCAGGCCGAATTCACCATACAAATCCAAAAACACAGTTCTGGCATAATTCTGGCAATGTAAAAACTCAAATAGAGCAAAATCGTTTTTCTGGCAATTCTAATGCTTATGCTACATAGTTCTTCTACTTAACAATCATCTGACCACCTCAGTGGTATTTATAACATTTACAAACCAAGTGGTCGACCACAGGAGGGTCGAACCATCTCTAAATTCGGCAAATTACAATAAATGATGCTCTAACTGTCAAAACGGAGGAACCGAATGGACGCCCTCTTTGGACAACTGAAATCGAGTTGTCTTGAGCTTAGTAGCTGGAGGGGGTGATGACAAACAAAACCCATGTCCCCAATTTGTCCACCACTGGCCGCCAATACCATAACTGCCAACTTGCCTTGCGTTTTTGTGCAATACTGGGTGCCGAAACAATTGTCGGATCAAGTATCGGATCAAGTGTTGGATCAAGTGCCGGAACGAGTGCCGGACCAAGAAACATGGTGCGTTTTGCCCTGTAATAGCAAAAAAACATGAATTAACTCTTGGAAACCATAAAATATGATAAATTAAACTTGATTGAATCACAAAACACGAATTATACGCACCTCATGTTGATTATATCATTTTACCATACAATTCCTCAAAAAGCTCCTTTGAAAGATAAAAACGCATATATACATATGGCAAAAAGTGTATAATAACATCATGAAGATGATCATATCTCGGGCCCAACAGTAGGAGGAAACCAAATAGAACAAGGAGAACATACAAAAACTAACTTCTAACATTGTTTATGCCAATTCCATATTTGAAATATTATAAGAACAAGTTAGGTACGAATTTGACAAATTCATGGGTGAATTTGACACCATCAAAGCCACTCTCATCCAATTGTTGATACAGTCCCAAGGCCCTCCCTTCTATAACAAACCATAGCTCTTCAACGAGGTTGAATCCTCTCATATTATGGCCTTTCATTCCAAATCCTTTAATCATAACCCCTGTCTTCCTCGAGTTGAGGTTAATAAATTTGATAGCTCTAATCCCATGGGTTGGGTCACTCAAATACAGAATGATTTTTCTTTGCATGGAATTACTGATGAGTAGGCTAAACTTCATTATGGTGTTCTCTATCTATATATTAAACACTATAAATGGTGGAAATGATGTAAAAATACACGTTAAGGGTATTTTCTTAGCCACATTTTGTTGCAGATATTTATGAACACTTTGACACATACACCCACCATTTAGGATGTTTGACCAAGTTGAAACAATATGTCACAGTCGAAGAATTTGTTGGAACACTGATAGGGGGTGAATCAATATGAGTATTTTTTAACACTTTCAATCAAAATATATAAACTTAAAATTTATGAATAATATATCATTTATGATTTCATTCAATATATCATGAGCATATAACCATAAGTAGTATCATCACATCAAATAACTACATGCACGGTACACTAGAATTTATGTGGAAACCCAAATGGGAGAAATGTTGATTAAGGTTGGTTGTCATTGATGTCAACCCTTGAAGAAAGCCCCATAGCACAAAGGCTTGGGTAATGGACCCAATATTGTTTGATGTAAATATGACTCATTATTGTTTTTTCATAGTTGATAAGAAGTAAATATGGATGAACTCCAAAGTGGTCCCTTTATAGTGAAAGCCCTCATGGGAAGACACTTTGTGGAGTAAGAGAACCCATGCTTAATTGTGGAATAATGAGATGAAGGAAAGTTATTTTGTTAGGTAAAATATACTATATGGATAGTGCTTTTCATTTCATTTCCGGTGGTATGTGGAACGTCACATAATTCCTCACAGTTAGAGAGTTATGGCCATGAGAAGTTGGAGACCCCAGGTTTGGGTAATGGACCCAAGTTTGTTTAATGGGTAACAATATGCGTTATGATATATTTTCAGATAATATTATTCTATATGGATAATACATGTCATTCCATTTCTGGTGGTATGTAGAACGTCACATAACTCCTCATGGTTTGAGAGTTATGGCCTTACGAAGTTGGAGGACCCTCATATGTCATCTAGAAACTACAAAAGGTCAAAGAAGTAGATCCAAAGTGGTTTAAGAGATTTTAAAAGGTAAATACTAAAGTGAAGTGATGAAGTGTATTATAATTCAAAGTGATACAAATAAATTATTTCAATAATAGAATTTAATGGAGAAATTGAAGTGAACCCAACCCTAAGAGAAATGGGATAAGGAAATTGGGCCAAGTGACCTAGAGATGTTTTTAAAGAGCTACTTGGAGAGTATAAATAGGGAGCAAGGAGCTCTCTCATTTTAATCGCTTGAGCATATTGAATATATTTTATGTGTCTGGGAGTAACTGGGAGATATCTAAGCCGGAATTACAGGTGAGGTGAAGAAAAGTTGGTTGAAATGCAAGGAAGGATAGAATTAACGATGGTGCTTTCTAAGGTATGTTATTTACAGTCATCTCACCATTTTACTATAACTTTTGTTCTATAATGAAAGTTCAGACCATTAGAATTTCTATACACGTGAGAAAAACATATCCAAGTATGTGTGAAACAAATTTCTCTTGTGGGTCATTTTATTTTGGTTACACTACGTACAAAATAGGGTTTGTGGCAGGTCCTAAAACTAGTCAAAATCAGTGTTTCGGGGTAAAAACATCATAGCTTATTCATAACAGAACCAAATTCAGTGAGACAAAATGTTTTGGTTGGGTACAAACTTTTACAAAGTATTTTTCGCAGTTTCAGATCAATTCATCGAACATTTTTCGCAGTGCACGCTCTACGAAGTCTCTCTCTAGAATAATCCAGAATTCAGCAAAGTTGTGCCATTTTTTCTATAAATCCTTTTCTGAGAGGTTCCAAGTAGTGACACTTGGAGGAATTACATAAAATTGTAGAACATTGTGCATCAGTTTCAAAACTTTATTCATTACAATTACAAAATTATGATTACTTCAACTTAGAGTTGTAATCCCAAAACTAGAGCATAATAAGAAACTAAAGAAAAAGTTTGATGAAAATGCTAGTCTCTTGTTTTAAAGTTAAGAGGAAGGTTTGCAGGAATGTGATCCCATATACACGGATTCTATTATAGAGCTAAAATCATATTTGGATGATATGAAAATTGATTAGGGATTTTGGTTGTGGTATGTTGAGTACATGGTTGAGACAAGTAGTTGATGAGTTGGCGCTTACATGAGGTGTATAGTTGATGATATTTAATTTTATATTGATGAATCATAGTTGCATTGATTAGTTGACACATGATTGGTACATACCCAATACATGGTTGGATGCACTTGTTTATGAGTATAAGGTTGATTACGAGGTTGGTGCATGGTTGTGATACACTTGTTATGAAATTACAGTTGATTACAAGTTGCAGAGTACAGTTTGATTACAGTTTGATTCATGGTTCAGACTTATTAGTACGGGTTTACAATGGTATATCTCATATAGTGATAGTAGCAGCAGTGGTTTCATCATTCTACTTCTATGAGAATTGTGGCGAGGGATGAGGCAAGGACAAGAGTGGTTGCTTAACCACCTTTCCGGTTGTAAATACGGAGAACACATTGTTGGGGGAGTTGTAACTTACTCCTTATGGTTGTAACCGAGAGAGGAATTAGAGTTGGAGCTTCCCTCAGGTGGCAGCCTGAAACTAGGGGTTGGAGCCTCCTTCCGATTCCACCAAGCCCAGAAAATAAAAGGATTGGTGCTTCAATGAATGTAATTCTTCAAGACATATAAGAAAAACATTCTATGGTTTCTCCGGTTTTGGGTTTCCACGTAAAACTCTTGGTATGCTTGTGGATGTGTGTGATTGTTATTTCTTACTACTCATTGTGGATAATAATTCTACATTGATATAACATTTTGAATAAAATGATTATAATTATGCTATTGATGATTCACCCCCTCTCCGGTAATCCAACAGACATTGTGGTATCGGAAGCGAGGTTCCTTTAGAAATCAGTTTAACCGAAGGTAGATCATGTAGAGTACCAAGTCATTATAAAAATGGAATACCATAGTTTGATGGACATAAGTATGTTTTTTAGAACATAAGGATGAACTATATAGGCATAGGAAATTCAAGTTTGAAATCAATTGTAGATGGATACACAACACCAACAGTTCCACCAAATGACAAAGCGAGTGAAACTCGATGAGAATAATTCCAAAACCATAAATGCACTTTTGAATGGTCTTAGTGATGTGGTATTCGCAAAGTTGCATTGTAAATCAGCTAAAGATATTTGGGACAACGATATATTTATGAATGAGATTCAAGAGTCAAAAACAAAGCTTCAAATGACAGTCACGATTCGAACAACTAAAAATGAAGGAAGATGAAGATATCTCAACCTACTTCTTACCAGGTTGATGAAGCGTGGAAATGCAATCATGGGATTGGGGAGAAGAAATTCAAGAATCTAAAATTGTTCAAGGTACTAAGATCTCTTTCTGTGAGATTCAAACCTAAGATATTAGAACTAGAAGAAAGATAGAATCTAAACTCAATAAGCATGGATGAGCTGCATGGAATCTTCATAGCATATGAGATGAAGGCCCGAATAGGAAAATCAGGATAAAAGAATCAGCCTTCAAAGTACCCAAAAGATCAAAGAAAAAGAAAAGGAACAAAGAGAAGATATAGCACGACAACGTGACGTCTTGGAGAATGATGAAGAAGTGGCCAACTTACGTCAAAGACTAAACTCTAGGGAACCAACGGTAAGTACTTAGGTAAGCTTCCTTTAATTTTTAATTGTGATGGTATTGGTCATTTTCTAACAAATGTCCTCATAAGAAAGAAATGGTGAAGGTTACTCAAAGGCAAACAAACATATAAAGAATTAAAGAACTACAGAGAAAGTTTTGAAGAAAAACTTTTCACCAAAGACATCTCATCATCGGATGAGATGAAATTGATGAAAACTTGAGTGAAACATGGAAAGTTCTATTCATGGAAGTAGAAGACTTCGATAAAGAAGACTCAAAAGAGAAGAATATGAAGAAGATCATATGAAGAAGAAATTATGAAAGAGAGGTTGACTTAGAGAAAAGAATTAATCAATGCGATAGAAGTTATCAGAAGAAAAAAAAAATAGAAACACAAGTGGGAACTAGATAAGAAAAATACACTCAAGAACTAGAACAAATAATCACAAAAATTGAAGGTTCAAATAGAAGAAGATAAAAGAATTGAAGAAGCACTCAAAGAACAACTAGAAGGAAGACAAAGGATCATTGAAACACAGGCGGAATTTTCACACTAAGAAAGATATTCAAAAGAAAATATCTTGGCGGGGAATAGCTCAAAAGTTACGGATGACATTATCAACGATAAAAAATCTCATCTTGACAAGAGTGGGGACTTGGATACAATCACAGAGAAAAGGGATCAAGCTCCAAAACAAAAGAGCAGAAACAAATCCAAAAGTTATGCGGAAACAATCAAAAGGGATAAAGCGATATAAAAGAAAGATTATAGGGACACGCATCCACCAAAAAGATTCAGATTTCAGAATCAACAATAGATAGGCAGTACCGAGAAGAAGGATTCATAGAGCACCTCCCTTTCATAAGATCTTCAACTACCGGTATCAAAACTATATTTTTGGTTTATGTTATGCATGTAATAATTTTGGACATAAAGTTGTATATTGCAAAAGCTAACAACTTGAGACAATAACTACTTTGAGCAATACATACACAAGGGAGGTTCAAGAAGACAATTGAAACCTGAAGGAAAATTTGCTGAGGTTTAAATCTTTGAGAGCGGTGGAATGTTACAAATGTAACAATTTTGGACACATGGCCAAAAATTGCGGTGACAGTCCCTCCTAAAGAACCTCTTGAAGTCTGAGCAAGAACCTCGAGGAAAATGACATGGATAAGAAGCCAAGATCATTATAGCAATGAAGAAGGAATGCGGTCGTTCTATAAGCTAAGCAGAGAAGAAAGCGTGGTTGGTATGTTGGCAGGTGGATGTTCAAAACACATGGCAATTGATAGAACAAGTTTCTTGCATTACGAAAGGAAAGAGATGAATCGATCTCCTTTGGAAATGGCGATTCATCCAAAATCGACACAAAAGGCAGTCCGAGGAGTAGAACGAATGAAAAGGCCCGAGAAAATGTTCCGATGGTGGAATATGTTACATATCTACAAGTCAATGTGATGAAGTCAAAATGAACAAAACTAAAATTGATCAGATGAAATTTGGCTATGGAAGAAAAGAATGGTCATAGTTTTGATAACCTTGTCAAAGTGGAAAAAAGGAAGCGATCGAGAGAAATTCCCCAGATCACGAAACCAATTAACACTTTGTGCAAGCATTGCCAGCGGGGAAAGAGTGAAGAGCAGACAAGGTTTAAATCAAAGGAATATTCAACAACAAAACCAATGGAAATTGTGCATCACGTCTAGTTGGAACAACTACAAAAGAATGTAAAGGTGAGAGATACTTTATGTTGTGAGTTGATGATTATACAAGGATGATCATAGTTTGTTTTCTCAAGAACAAATAAAAAGCTTTTTGAAAATTTCAAGATCTGCGAGGAAATGGTTGAAATGAGATGGATTCAGAATCAAATGCTTAAAGATAGGATAATGGAGGGAATTCACCTCAAATGAATTTATGGACCTCTTGCAACAATCATGGAATAAAAAAGGAAATTCTTAGTCGCTGAGACACCTCAAAAGGATGGAGTTGTTGAAAGAAAGAATAGGGCCGATTACAAGAAATGGCTCGAACAATGATAATGGATTCAAAGTTGTGAGATATGATTTTGGACACGGGTGAGTACAGCTACAACAATTCACATTCAAGGCCAGAGTAGCAGCTCGAGAAACAACACTGATAAAACTCCCCAGGAGCTATGGAAAAATAGACCAGCAAATGTAAACTTGAGTTTGGAAGCAAATGCTACATCAAAAGCGAGAATAGAGGAAAGATTGACTCTCTTGTGGACAAGGAATACTTGTTGGTTACTCAAGAGTACAAGGAAATCTTCAAGTGTCACAATCTAAGATTAAACAAATTTGTGGAAAGCATCCACGTAACAATTGATGGTGGAATAAGGAAATCAAAGGAAGAAGAAAACAAATCAATGGAACAACTTTTGAAGGAGAGAAGATGAAAAGAAGTAGAAGAGGAAGATGAAGATGAAGAATCGACCATGAGAAGAAGAAGTCCAGCAAGTATCTCAAGACGCAATTAAGTAGTGCAGGAAAGAAGTCATCCTTGGATCAAATAATGCGGGGAACAAAGATGCGGGGAGTTGGGGCAGAAAGAAGAATCCGTTCACGAGGAACAAATACACTAGCACTCTTATCTACAATTGAACCAAAAGTTTGAAGAATCAGTAAGGATGAATTTTGGAATAAAGACCATGGATGAAGAATTGGATCAAATAGAGAAAAAATGACGCACTTGTAGGGTGGTTTCACAAGACCAAAGAATAAGAATGTAGTCGACACAAAATGGGTTTCTACAGGAATACATTGAATGAATATGGATAGGTTACAAGCAACAAAACTAGATTGGTATGTAAAGGGTATACACACATTGAATGAATGGAACTTTGAAGAGACATTTTATCTAGTTGCTAGAATGGAAACAATCTATTTGCTTTTAATATGCATGCTCCAAAATGTTAAGAGGATATCGGATGGAGATACGTAAAATCAACTTTTTTAATGGGAACTTGAAGAAGAAGTCTACATTGAAAAACTAGAGGAATTTCAATTGTTAGAGAACATAGACTATGTGTGTAGAATTAAAGAAAGGCCTTGTATGGTCTAAAGCTTGAGGCTCCCGACATGGTACTCCTGAGACTATATAAGTATCTACAACGAGGCGGGGAGTTTTAGAAAGAGGTACCAAACAACAACCTCTACATCAAGGCAAGTCCAAGGTAATAATTTAGTAATTGAAGTTTATGTTGATGATATCATTTTGGTAGTAATGATGGCAGGTTAAGCCAAAATTTTGCAAAAGACATGCATAATGGTGAAATGTCGTTACTTGGAGAACTATCATATGCTTTATGGGACTTCAGGTACGTCAAAGCAACCAAGAATTTTATTTCTCAAACCAAGTATATCATAGAAATGCTAAAGAGTTTTTGAATGGAAGATTGCAAACTAGTTATGAGTTCCATGCAAACCAGTGTAAGTTGAAAAGATGATGATTCAAAGTCCCTACAGTTAGGGCAATATAGATTCAATGATTGGCGATAACCTACTATATGTGATAACATCAAAGCCAGATGTAATGTAGAAGCTGATTGGGCCAGTGGCATGATTTCAACAAGTAGCACCAAAGGAGTCACGTAGCCATTGGCAGGTAGCGAGGATCTCGGATATCTCAAAGGAACAAAAGAAGTTTGTGGATTATGGTATCCCAAAAGGAAAAAGATCTATCACTTATTGCCTACGGATGCGGTTGGGCGGGTTGTATTGACCAGCGAGCACCGATTAGACGGCCCGTTCTACTTAGGTGAGTGTTTGGTATCATGTCTAAGCAAGAAACAATCATCCCGATATCTCTATCTACGGCCGAGCGGTATATTGCAGCGGCAACATGTTGTACACAAGTTCTTTGGATGGAAAAAACTTTAAAAGAACATCTGAGTTGAGTATGATGAGCCCATTCCAATATATTGTGATGTACAAGTGCCATCAATATCTCAAAACCTAGTGATGCACTCAATGAAGCACATTCCAATCAGGTATCACTTTCAACGAGGAGACAATTTCTGAGAGAAAAGAACATCAAAGTTGATATGTGGGCACAAAGAACAAGTGGAAGACATCGCTTTACAAAACCACTTCCCATGGGAAACCTTTGAATATATTCACCAAGAGACTTGGAGTTATTTCTACTCCAAAATGAATGCTTTTTGAACGCTTTTTTTCTTATCATATATGTCTTATATGTACAGAGGAAGCACCATGAAGACGGTCTGTCGAGAGAACAACCGGATGGGAAATATACCTTGCCATTGATGACAAAAGGGGATATTGCTCAGTCACGGAAGGGACAAAGGCATGGTTCTAGGGGAAGAATATTTATCATACACGGGGACAAGGCATGGTTCTAGGGGAGCATGAAGTGATGATTTCGATATTGCATCAAAGTTTTTGCCATCAATGCCAAGGGGAATTGTTGATTAAGGTTAGTTTCATTGATGTCAACCTTGAAGAAAATCCGGTAGAAAATTATGGTAGCACAAAGGATTGGGTAATGGACCAAATATTGTTTTGATGTAAATATAAATCATTATTATTTTTTGTAGTTGATAAGGCTGATATGGATGAACTCCAAGGGAGTGGTCCCCTTATGGTGAAATAGCCTCAGCGGAAGGCGGCTTTGTGGAGTAAAAGAACCAATGCTTAATTGTGGAATAATATGAATGAAGGAAAGTTATTTTGTCTAGGGACATATCCTATATGGACTGAATTATCATTTCATTTTGGTGGTATGTGGAACATCTGCATAATTCCTCATGGTTAGAGGAATTATGTCCATGGGAGAGTTGGAAACCAAGTTTGTTTGATGGGTAGCAGTATGAGGTTATGATATATTTTCAACAATCTATATGGTCAGTGTAAATTAGTATGTAGAGCGTCACATAATCCCTCATGGTTTGAGAGTTATGGCCTTATGAAGATTGGAGGGACCCTCATATGTCATCAAAGAAACCCAAAAGGTCAAAGTAGTCAAAGTGGTTTTAAAGAGATTTTAAAAGGTAAATAATAAAAGTGAAGTGATGAGTGTATTATAATTCAAAGTGAATACAAATAAATTATTTCAATAATAAATTTAATGGGAGAAATTAAATTGGACCCAACCTAAAATAAGGAAGAAAGTGGGTCAAGTTACTTAGAATATGTTTTTAAGGAAGCTACTTGGAGTATAAGAATTAGAGGCTATGGAGCTCTCTCGTTTTAATCTGAATTGAACATGTGAATATATATATGTGTCCTGAGGTAACCAAGGATATCTAAACCCGAATTCTGAGTGAAGGTGAAGAAAGAAGGCGAGAATGCAGGAAGGATAAAATTCTTTTGATGGTGCTCCAAGGTATGTTATTTCTGGGGTTCATCTCACTATTTTCGCTATAGCTTTTTTTTTCTATAATGATTGATTTGTGAAATTTCTATGAGAAAGTGAAAACATATCAATCATCACATTGGAAAAATTCATCTTGTGGGTCGTTGTATTTTAAGGTTCACATCTCCCGAAAAGTCAAAATAGTGTTTGTGGCCAGTCCCGAAATTAGTCAAATCAGGTGTTTCGGGTAAAATATCATAACTTATTCATAACAGATCAAATTTAGTGTCTAGAATGTGCTAGTTAGGGGTACAATCTTTAGTATGTTGGGTAGCAGTTTAAAATCATTTCAGAAAATATTTTATGTAGGGACATGCTCTACAAGGTAAGCTCTCTAGAATAAGCCAGTGTAAGGTATACCATTTTGCTATAACTCCCTTTTAGAGAGGGTTCAAGTAGTGAAACTTGGAGAATTACATAAAACGAAGAACATTGTGTATCCGTTTAATATCTTTATACATTCTGAGTTCAAGTTCGATTACTTCAAGTTAGGGTTGACTAATCCACAACTAGGCATGTGAGACTAAATAAAGTTTGATGGAAATGCTTGGTCGCGTTTTTAAAGTTAAGGAATGTTTTAGAATGTGATCATATACACCAGGTCTATTAGAGCTACAAATCAGATTTAGATGATGAAATTGATGAGGCCATTTTGGTTGTGGTACATGTTAAGTACAAAGTTTGAGACAAGTAGTTGATGAGTTGGCGCACATGAGGTGTATAGTTGATGATGTTGGTACATATTGATGAGTCATAGTTGATGAGTAGTTGACACATGATTGGGTACATACTTGGTACATGGTTGGATGTACTTGTTTATGATACAATTTGATTGATTACATGTTGGTGGAAGTAGTTGATACTTGTTTTATGAATGCAGGGTTGATTACGGGTTGAGGTACATGTTGATGCATGAAGTGGAGTGCATGGTTCAGATTTATTGAAGTACGTTTCTGTTGGTATATCTCATAGTGATAGTGTGATGATGGTTCCATCACTCTACTTCTACTTTCGGTGTAGGGATAGACAATGATAGTGGTTGTAGTTGGAGAACATTGGAGGTTGTAGCCTCTTTCTAGTTGTGCTTAAGAAGGTGGGAAGTTGGGGAGCTTCCCTCAGGTTATGGCCTGAAAATAGAGGGGGTTGGAGCCTCCTTCGGATTGTAGCTGGAAAATAAAGGAAGTGAAGTTGCTTCAATGAATTTAATTCTTCAAGACATATAAGAAAAATCATTATGTGGTTTTCTCGATTTGGGTTTCCATTAAAACAAGCGGTGTCTTGTGTATGTGTGTGATTGTTTATTTCTTACTACTCATTATTGGATAATAATTCTACATTGATATAACATTTGAAGAAAAGGATTATAATTATGCTATTCGGTTACCCCCCTCGATGAAATCTGTGAAAACCACATAATTCTATCTTATATATATCAAGAATACACAATCATGGAAACACCAACTTCCAAATTATCCAAAACCAACTTCGAAGAGAAGCGCAACCCATTGATTTACAAGAACCAACATGAATAAAGCTACAACTCTCGAATTCGTCACCAACCGGAAGGAGGAATCAACTGAAGGAACCACCAACTCCCTGAGTTCTTTGAAACCAACTGAAAGGAAGATATAACCCCCTTTCCTTACTCGATCATGTCACTACGAGAAATATAAGTGTAGACTCCTTGTCACTTTCATTGATCAACTGTAATTTCAGCACGTCGCTGTCGGATGTAACCTATCAATGTCACATCATCCAACCAGATCCTTGTCACTATCACATCAGCCAACCTATCGCATCAACGCCTGATATATACCATCATCAACCAACTATAAGCATATCCACTCACATTAATACCAAAACCATCACCATACCATGTACATCAACCATGTATGGCTTCTACATATCATGTACATCAACCATGTACGCTAATAAGTGACCCTATACATCAACCATGTACCACAACTACTGTACCATACCATGTACCTCAACATGTACCATGCGATATATACATCAACTATGTACCATGTATCCAAGATGTACCAATGTCTCAACAATATTCCATCTTAAGCATGTCATAACATCCACCATGACATATACCAAACCGGATATAATGGCAAGATATACTTCTAACAATGTATCATATCATCACAAAGGTGTACCATATCATGTACCATCATCATCAAAACATGCCTCAAGAATGTACCATAAAAATAACCCTAAATAACACGTAAAGCATACCTCTTATCATGTATCATAAATGATGCATAAATTACAAACTGGCTGCTTCCTCAACTTTGTAACAAGAGAATAACATCTTCCTCAAACTTTACCTCAATCTCGGGGACTAATTTTTGATTAGTCACAAACCTAACTTTCAACAAGCATAATTGTATTTTGTATAGCCGAATGAAAGTATGAAATTTTAACCACATATACTATGATATGTTTCTTCAATCTCCTGTTTCCAAGATGTGCCAATGTCTCAACAATATTCCATCTTAAGCATGTCATAACATCACCATGACATATACCAAACCAGATACCAATATAGCCAAGATATACTTCTAACAATGTATCATATCATCACAAAGGTGTACCATATCATGTACCATCATCATCAAGACATGCCTCAAGAATGTACCATAAAAATAACCCTAAATAACACATGTAAAGCATACCTATTATCATGTATCATAAATGATGCATAAAATTACAAACCTGTAGCTCTTCCTCAACTTTAGCAACAAGAGAATAACATCTTCCTCAAACTTTACCTCAATCTCAGGGGACTAGTTTTTGATTAGTCACAAACCCTAAATTTCAACAAGCATAATTGTGTACATGTAATGAATGAAGGTCTGAAATTTTAACCACATATACTATGAGATATTTCTTCAATCTCCTCAAAATTTCAGTGTCTAAAACTTCTCAAAACATAAGTTATAGAAAAAATGGAAAACCTTCCTTATTTTTAGCCCATTCTTGAGAGACAATTTGTACAGAATTAAACATCCTCAATAATTGATATATGATTTTGAAACTCCTACAAAAGATACTAAAGGTTGTTATATTTCCATTTAAATTTGTCTCATAGAATTTGGATCCTCTATGAATAAGTTATGATTGTTTTACCTGGAACACATGTTTAAGACTAGTTTCAAGACTAGTCAAAAAAACTATCTTCCATAGAGTGTATCTCCAAAAGTTCAATGACCCAGAAGTTGAAATTTTTACTAGAGGTAACTTGACATGTCTTATCAACATCCTCCAATTTTCCCTATCCGAAACATTCTAGAAAAACATTATAGAAAAAATTGTAAGATGACCTTTAAATAACATACCTTAGAACACATCATCACAAGACTTCATCCTCCCTTGGAATTTTTCCCTTCTTTACTTCATCTTCCCTATTGGCAACCATTCTAACTGGGTGAGCTGTTGAAGTATTTCTCCAGGATGTGGTGTTATTGGGAGTAATAACTGGAGATTGAGCACTACTTTCATTGGGACCTTTTCCCTTTTAATTATAAAAATCATTAGTACTGACTATTGTTTCGAAGTCACCAACATTGTGTACAAGAGCACTTTGGTTGTTACCTTATGTAACATCCATCTCTTGTGAGCACATGTTATTGAATTATTATTTGAGGACACTTGCATGCAAGTGATCCGGTTATAGTACATGGCTATTTGTTTCTCTTATGGATTTTTATGATGATGTTGATGGTTGTGATTTAATGTTATTTGAGATATGTGTATTGACATATGCTATTAACCAGTCTTGTGAGGTATTGACAAAATCCAGGGGGGAATGGACAACCTCTGTGAGTCAAACCAAAAGTCAG